>JAKWBO010000109.1:0-122043 GCA_034336685.1 Luscinia luscinia
CAAAACCTCCCAAAAACCCCAAAATCCACCTGAGACCCCCAAGCCCCTCTAAAACCCCCAAAATCCATAAAAACTCCCAAACCCCTCTGACCCCCCAAATTTTGGGATTGAGCTTTAGGTTCCAAAACCTTCAAAAAATGGTTCCAGAAAACTCCCAAAATTTCCCAAAATGGAACTGAGGAGACCCCAAAACTCTTGGGATTAGAGCTTTAGGACCCCAAAATCCTCCCAAAATGGAACTGAGAGACCCCAAAATCCCCGGGATTGAGCTAAGAACTGCAAAAATTTCCCAAAATGGAACTGGGAGACCCCAAAGCTTTGGGATTGGAGTTTAGGACTCCCAAAATCTCCCAAAATGAAACTGGGAGACCCCAAAATTTCCAAAAATGGAACTTGAGAGACCCCAAAAATCCCCAAAATGGAACTAGGAGACCCCAAAATTTTTGGGATTGGAACTCTAGGACTCCAAAATCCCCCAAAATGGCTCCAGGAGATCCCAAAATTTTTGGGATTGGGCGTTTAGAACCCTAAAGTCTCCAAAATGGAGCTGAGAAGACGCCAAAATTTTTTGGGATTGGAGCTTTGGGACCCCAAAACCTCCAAAAATGGAGATCTAAGAGACCCCAAAATTTTTGGGATTGGAGCTTTGGGACCCCAAGACCTCCAAAATGGAACTGAGAGACCCCAAAATTTTGGGATTGAGCTTTGGGACCCAAAACCTCCAAAAATGGAACTGAGAGACCCCAAAATTTTGGGATTGAGCTTTGGGACCCTAAATCCTCAAAACCCCCCAAAATTCATCCGGGACCCTCAACCCCCCTAAAAACCCCCAAAATCCCATAAAACCCCCCTAAACCCCTCTGACCCCCAAATTTTGGGTTTTTCCAGGCCACGGGGCTGTGCGAGTGCCAGCCGGGATTTTTGGGGTTCTCCTGCGACCTCTCCCTGGAGGGGCCGGGAGGCGCTGGTTCCCCTCAGCTCAGGGGACCCCGAATCCGGCCCCAGGGCGAGCGGGGCGGTGCTGCCAGGACAGGGATGCTCTACGTGTTTGGGGGTCAGCTGGGAAATTTAGGGGATTTGGGAAAGAATTTGGGAAAGATGCGGGGGATTTGGGGATTTTGGGGGGTTTAAGGTGAATTTGGGGGGTTTAATGGGATTTTGGGGCTGGGGCGGACGGGCTGCTAGGGACAGGGATGCTCTACGTGTTTGGGGGTCAGGTTTGAGGAAATTTTGGGGTTTGGGAAAATTTGGGGGAAATTTTGGGGGATTTTGGGAGGTTTAAGGGTAGGATTTTGGGGGTTTTGGAGGCGGCGGGTGCAAGGTGCTGTAGGGACAGGGATGTTCTCACGTGTTTGGGGGGTCAAGCTTTGGGGAAATTTGGGGGGTTTGGGAAAATGGGAGATTTTGGGAAAATTTGGGGAGATGTGAGGGATTTTGGGGATTTTGGGGGTTTAAGGTGGATTTTGGGGTCATTTGGGGATTTGGGGCGGCAGGCGGTGCTGCCAGGACAGGGATGCTCTACGTGTTTGGGGTCGTTTAGAAATTTGGGGATTTAGAAAATTTGGGGGATTTTGGGGATTTTGGGGGGTTTGAAGGGATTTTGGGGGCATTTGGGCGGCGGGTGGGCTGCAGACAGGATGCTCGTGTTTGGGGTAAATTTGGGAGATTTAGGGGATTTGGGAAATTTGGGGATTTTGGGGGTTTTGGGATTTGGGGGTTTAAGGTGGATTTTGGGGAGATTTTGGGGTTTAATGGATTTTGGGGGATTTTGGGGGATTTAGGAATTTTGGGGATTTAGGTGTGGACAGTACGCAGGGACAGGGATGCTCACGTGTTTGAGGTAAGTTGGGAAAATTTGGGGGATTTGGGAAAATTTGGGGGACTTGAGGGGATTTTGGGGGGTTTAAGATGAATTTTGGGTGGTTTGAGGGATTTTGGGGCGGCAGGGGCGGTGCTGCCGGAACGGCATGCTCTACGTGTTCGGGCCAGTTTGGGGAAATTTGGGGTTGGGATGGGGGTGGGGGAGACTTGGGGGGATTTTGGGGGTTTGAAGAATTTGGGGTTTGAGGGATTTGGGGGATTTTGGGGGGTTTAAGGTGGATTTGGGGCGGTGGGGCGTGCGGCCAGGACAGGGATGTCTCGTGTTTGGGGGGTGAGTTTTGGGAATTTGTGGGGATTTGGGGAAAATTTGGGGGATTTGGGGGTTTTGGGGAAGTTTACGGGGTGGATTTTGGGGGGATTTTGAGGCAGGGGCGGGGTGGTGCCAGGGACAGGGGATGCTCCTACGTGTATTGGGGCCTTTCTACAGTTTGGGGAAATTTGGGGAATTGGGGAAAATTTGGGAGATTTAGAAAATTTGGGGAGACTTGAGGGATTTTGGGGCTTGAGGTGAATTTTGGGGTTTTGGGGGATTTTGGGGGCATTTTGGGCGGCGGGGCAAGTGGTAGCCAGGAGACGGATGCTCTACGTGTTTGGGGTAAATTTGGGAATTTGGGTGGAAATTGGGGAGATTTTGGGGAATTTGGGGGATTTGAGTGAAATTCTGAGGGATTTGGAAAATTTGGGGAGATTTGAGGGATTTTGGGGAGATTTTTGGGGGGTTTAAGGTGATTTGGGGGATTTGGGGGATTTTGGGGGGGTTTGGGGAAGGTGTATGTGCTCTTGGGGGGATTTTGGGGGATTTTGGGGGTTATAGGGGATTTCAGGGAGGGGATTTGAGGGATTTAGGGGGATTTAGAATTTGGGGGATTTTGAGGGATTTGGGGATTTGGGGGATTTTGGGGGATTTGGGGGGATTTAAGGCATGGGGCGGTGCTGCCGAACGCATGTTTACGTGTTCGGGGCCAGTTTGGGAAATTTGGGGCTTCGGGAAAATTTGGGGAGACTTGTGGGGATTTTGGGGGCCTAAGGTGAATTTGGGGTTTTGAGGGATTTTGGGGATTTTGGGCTAAGGAGGGATGGTATTGGGTTGACAGATGCTCTTAGTACGTGTTTATGGGCAACCTGTGGGAATCTGGGGGATTTGGAAATTTGGAGATTTTGGGGATTTTGGGGGATTTTGGGGGATTTTGGGGAGGTTGATGGGGATTTTGGGGGATTTGGGGGATTTGATTTTGGGGGATTTAAGGGCGTAAGGGTACTGCCAGGACAGGGATGCTCTACGGTTTAAAGTAGTTTGGGGAAATTTGGGGATTTGGGGAAAATTTGGGGGATTTTGGGGTTTTGAGGGATTTTGGGGCATTTTGGGCGCGGCGGGGGCGGTGCTGCCAGGACAGGGATGCTCTACGTGTTTGGGGTAAATTTGGGAAAATTTGGGGGGATTTGGGGAATTTCGGGATTTGGGGGAATTTGGGGGATTTTGGGGGACTTGGGGCTTTAAGGTGGATTTTGGGGGATTGAAGTATGGGCGGTGCTGCCGACAGGATGCTCACGTGAGTTTGGGGCCGTTTAAGCATTGGGGCGGTGCTGCCGAACTTGGCGGGCTCTGGGGATTTGGGGTCACTTTGGGTTATAGTGGATTTTGGGGATTTTGGGCCAAGTGTGATTTCGGGGGGGATTTTAAGTGGCGGGGCGGTGCTGCTGGACGGGAATGCTCTCATAGGTGGTAACTCTGGGAAATTTGGGGGCTTTGGGGAAATTTGGGGATTTTGAGGGATTGATGATTTGGGGTTTGAGGTGATTTTGGGGACTTTGGGTGTGTGGGGCGTGTGCTGCCGAACGGGCATGCCTCTACGTGTTCGGGTCAGTCTGGGGAATTTGGGGGATTTGGGGAATTTGGGGAGAGACTTGGAGGGATTTTGATGACTTGGGGGGCTTGCAGGTGGACTTGGGGGATTTGAGGAATTTTGGGGAATCTGGGGATTTGGGGTTTTGGCGGTGATTTTGGGGGATTTGGGGGATTTGGGGGTCTGAGCGTGATTTTGGGGATTTTAGGAGATTTTGGGGTTATAGTGGATTTTGGGTCATGGAGGATTGAGGGATTTTGGGTCGATCTGGGGTTTAAGGTGATTTGGGGATTTTGGGGGATTTTGAGGGATTTTGGGGATTTTGGGGGATTTTGAGCATGGGGGCGGTAAAAGTTGCCGAACAGGGATGCTCGCATGGTTGGGGTCAGTTTTGAAATTTGGGGGTTTTGGGGGATTTGGGGGGAATTTGGGGATTCGGAGGAAATTTGGAGGATTTTGAAAATCTGGGGGAGATTTGAGGACGGGAGGATTTGATGGGATTTTGGGGTTTAAGGTGGATTCTTGGGGGATTTTAGGAGATTTTTGGGGGCCTATAGTGGATTTTTAAATATTTGAGGATTTCTTGGGGATCTGAGGGATTTTGCAGGATCTTGGGGGATTTAGGAATACTTTGGGGAGATTTTGGGGATCTTGGGATTTTGGGTGGACTTGGAGGGCTGGGTGCTATGCAGGAACGGGCATGCTCTTGACGGTTTGGGGGGTAACTCTAGTGGAATTTGGGGAAATTTGGGGAAATTTGGGGATTTGAGGGATTTGGGGGAATTTGGGGGAGTCTGGGGATACTGGGAGGTTTAAGGTGGATTTTAGGGATTTGGGGGATTTAGGGTACTCTTGGGGGATTTTGGGACATTTGGGGAGGGTCTGCATTTGGGGACGGTCTCAGGTATTTGCTAACTTGGGAAGGGGTCTCTAGTATTTGTTAATCTGGGGAGGGGTCTCAGTATTGTTAATCTGGGGAGGGTCTCAGTGATATGTGTTAATTTGGGGAGGGGTCTCTGGGATTTTGTTTAATTTGGGGAGGGGTCTCAGTAGTATTTGTTAATTTGGGAGGGTTCGAGGTACTCTGGGAGGGCTCGATTTTGTTAATTTGGGGAGGGGTCTCAGATTTGGTAATTTGGGAGAGGGTCTCAGTGCATTTGTTGACTTGGGGAGGGTCTCTGGCTATTTGTTAATTTGGGGAGGCCCAGGGATTTGTTAATTCTAGGGAGGGTCTCAGGTATTTGGTTAATTTGGGGTAGTGGGGTCCTGGGATTTTGGTTAACTTGGGGAGAGGGTCTCAGTGATATTTGAGTTACTTTTGGGAGAGGGTCTCAGTGATATTGGCTAATTTGGGGAGGGTCCTCCTTGTCTCCCCCCAGGCTGGGACCTGAACGAGGCCTGCGGACCTGGTGCGCCTAACTCTCAGCCCGGCCGCTGGGAGCGCGTGAGGGAGCTGCATGGGGCGTGGCCGGTGAGACTCCGCCCCAAAATTCACAAATAACCCTGAGACCCTCCCCAAATTAACAAATAGCCCTGAGACCCTCCCCAAATTAACAAATAACCACTGAGACTCCTCCCCAAATTCACACAAATAGCACTGAGACTCCTCCCCAAATTACACAAATACCCTGAGACCCTCCCTCAAATTAACAAACACCTGAGACTCCTCCCCAAATTACATAAATAGCCCTGAGACCCTCCCCAAATTAACACAAATACCCTGAGACCCTCTCTCCCCAAATTAACAAATACCCTGAGACCCCTCCCCAAATTAACAAATAGCAACTGAGACCCCTCCCCAAATTATACAAATAGTCCCTGAGACCCTCGCCAAATTAACAGAGACCGTGGAGACCCTCCCCAAATTAACAAATACCACTCTGAGACCTCTCCCCAAATTAACAAATACTACCGAGACCCTCCCCAAATTAAATGAAATCTCCGGTGACCTCTCCCTAAATTAACTAAATAGTCCCTGAGACCCTCCTCCCAAATTACACAAATACTCTGAGACCCCTCCCCAAGTTCACCGAACCGAGAGACCCTCTCCCAAATTAAACAAACTCCAGCGACCCTCCTCAAATTAACCAAAATCCCTAGAGACCCTCCCAAATCTTTTGAATTTCCAAATCTCCCAAATCCTCAAATCCCCCAAATCCTCAAATCCCCCAGATTTCTCCCAAATCCCCTGAATTTTCCCAAATCCCTCAAATCCCCAGATCCTTCCTCAAATCCCCTCAAATTTCCCTCAAACCCCAAACCCCTGAATTTCCTCCAAACCCCCAGATTTCCCCCCAAATCCCTCTGAATTTTCTCCAAACCCCCCAAACCCCCCAAATCCCCCACCTCTCCAAACCCCCCAAACCCCCTGAATTCTCCCAAACCCCCCAGATTTCCCCCTCAAATCTCCTAAATCCCTCCCAACCCCAATCTACACTCCCCCTAACCCTCTGATCATCTCCCTCAAATCCTCATACCAACCTCTAACTCTCCCCTAACTCCTGATCTCCCGCAGGCCGCCTAGCCACCGCACTCCGCTCGTGGCCTGGGGCCTACTCCTGGTGATTTTTGGGGCAGCTGCAGGGGCTCTGACCAACGACCTCTGGGCTTTTGGGCTGGGCTGAGGCTGCAGCCCTCGGGAGAGCTCCCTCGGGTCGCCCCCTGGTCGGGCACGCCACGCTCCTGGCGGACGGCCAGTGGCTCTACGCCGGGGTGGGTCTGGCGGGCAAAATCTGGGGAGGGTAAGTTTGGGGTTGGAAAATTTGGGGAGGTTGGGAAAAATTGGGCTGGGGTCTGAGGGCGTAATGAAATTTTGGGGTTTTGGGGGATTTGGGGGACTGTAGGTAGGGATTTTGGGAGAATTTAGGGAGAGTTTTTGGGGGTCTTGGATTTTGAAGGAGGATTTGGAAGATCGGGGTGGGGTGAAATCTTTGGGGTTTTGAGGGGTTTAGCTGTTGGAGAAATTTGGGGTGTGGGCAAACGGGGTCAAAATTTTGGGGAGGGGGTTGGAAAATTTGGGGTGGTTCGGTAAATTGAGGTGAAGAAATTTTGGGGGCTGTGGGGGTAGAGGAATTTTGGGGGATTGGGGAATTTTGGGGAGGGATTTTGGGAAATCTTGGGGGTTTGGGGAGAATCTGAGGTGGTGTGTGAAATTTTGGGGGTATTGAGGGATTGGGGGATTTGGGGGAATTTTGGGGGTTTGGGGAGTTTATTAAAATTTGGGGTGTGAGGTGAAATTTGGGGGTTTTGAGGGGTTTTGGGGAGAAATTTGGAGGTAGTGAAATTTGGGGATGGGGGATTTAAAATTTTGGGGGCTGGGGAAAATCTGGAGATGATTTTGGGGAGGTTTGGGGTAAAATTCTGAGGGTGTGGTGAAGTTTTGGGGCTTTGGGGGTATTGAGGGATTTTGGGGGATTTGGGGAACTTTGGGGGTTTGTGGGGATTTTGGGAGGGTTTGGGGAGTTTGGGTAAATTCTGAGTGTGGGGTGAAATTTGGGCGGGATTGAAATGGATTTGGGGGTTTTGGAGGATTTTGGGGGATTTTAGGGGTGGATTTGTGGGATTTTAGGGAAATTTGGGGGTGGTGGTGAAATTTGGGGGGCGAGGGATGAAATTTGGTTGGGAGTTTTAGGGGGGTTTGAGGGTCTGGGGAAATTTGGGGGGTCTAAAATTTTGGGGAGTTTGGAAAATTTGAGGATTGGGGGAGTTTGGGGGTAAAATTTGAGGGGTGTGGGAAATTTGTGAAGTACTGAGAGATTTTAGGTGGGATTTGGGGGGGAATTTTGGGGGGTTTGAGGGAGTTTGCGGGAAAATTTGGGGGTGTGGGGTGAATTTGGGGGCTTAAAATTTTGGGGGTTTGGGAAAATCTGGGTGATTTTGGGAGGTTTGGAGGGATTTGAAAACTTGAGGGGTGTGGGGTGAAACTTGGGGCCTTGGGGGGATTTGGGGAAATTTTGGGGTTTGGGGATTTGGGAAAATCTGGGGTTTGGGGTGAAATATTTTGGGGGTATTGAGGGACCTTGGGAGAATTAATGGGGTTTGGGGTTTTGGGAAAATTTTGGGGTTAGGTGAAATTCTGGGGGCTGAAGGGAAATTGGGGGTTTAGGGGCAGTTTAGGGGTACTGGGTAGAAATTTGGGGAGGTTTAAAATTTTAGGGGGTTTCGAAGAATTTGGGGGATTTGGGGAGGTTTGGGGTAAAATTTGAGGGGTGGGTGAAATTTTGGGGGTTTTGGGGGACTTGGGGAATTTTAGGGGTCTGTGGATTTTGGGAAAATCTGGGGGGTGGGGTGAAATTTGGGGCTTTGAGGGGGTTTGGGGTGGATTTTAGGAAAATTTGGGGAAATTTGGGGGATTTGGGGGATGTGGATAAAATTTGGGAGGTTTTGGGTTGTTTGAGTCAAACCCACAAAATATTTTGATTTTTTTTATCTAACCCCAAAATTTATGATTTTTTATGTATTAACCCCCAAAACTGATTTTTTTGTGGATTTTGGGTGATTTTGGGTGGATTTTGGGTGAATTTTGGATGAATTTTTGTTGAATTTTTTGGTGAATTTTGGATGAATTTCGGATTTTGGTGAATTTTAGGTATATTTTGGTGGATTTTGGTGAATTTTGAATTTGAATTTTGGGTTGATTTTGGGTGATTTTGGGTGAATTTTTGGTGAATTTCGGTGATTTTGGGTGGATTTTAGGGTGAATTTTTGTTGAATTTTGGGTGAATTTTTTGGTGATTTTTGGGTGAATTTTGGCTGAATTTTGGTGAATTTTGGGTGAATTTTGGATGAATTTTGAGTGAATTTCTGGGTGATTTTGGGTGAATTTTGGCTGAATTTGGGTGAATTTTGGGTGAATTTTGGATGAATTTCGATGAATTTTGTGTGAATTTTGGGCTGAATTTTGGTGAATTTTCATGATTGTTGAATTTTGGGTGAATTTTGGATGAATTTTGGTTGATTTTGGGTGGATTTTAGGTAATTTTGTTGAATTTTGGGTGAATTCTTGCTGATTTTGGGTGGATTTTGGATGAATTTTGGCTGAATTTTGGATGACTTTTGGGTGAATTTTGGTAGATTTTGTTGAATTTTGGGTGAATTTTGGTGAATTTAGGTGAATCTTGGGGTGAATTTTGGCTGAATTTTGAGTGAATTTTGGATTGAATTTTGGTGAATTTCAGTGTGAATTTTCGATTGACATTTTTCGTGAATTTCTTAAAACTCCAGAATTTTTTGGGTCTGACCTTAAAATTTTTTTTTTGGGTCTAACTTTGAAATTTGATTTTTGTGGCTGAATTTTTGATTTTTTTGTCTAACCGAAATTTTATGAATTTTTTGTATCTAACCTCAAACTTGTGATTTTTTTTGTGTTTTAACCTCCAAATCTGTGCTTTTTTGTGGATTTTGGCTGAATTTTGGGTGATTTTGGGTGGATTTTGGCTGAATTTTTGTTGAATTTCTGTGTGAATTTCGGCGAATTTCTGGCTGAATTTTGGCTGAATTTTTGACCCATTTATTCCCATTACCAAACGGGTTTTCCTTTATTCCCCCTCTAAAACCCCAAATTTTTTTTGACTCTCACTTTTAAAAAATCATATTTTTTTTTTAATAAATTTATCATTTTTTTTAACACCCACCCCAAAATTAATTTATTTTTTCTCCCCAGGTCGAACCCCGAGCGACGTTTTCTCCTCGGGCTGTTCCGGCTGCGGCTGCCCGGGGGCGCTGGAGCTTCGTGCGCAGCTAAGGGGAAGCGCCGTGGCGGCGGGACACAGCCTGGTGTTCTACCCGGCATTGAGGAGCCTGATCGTGTACGGGGGCACCGACCGTCCACTGCCAGGTCACTGGTTTATACTGGGATATACTGGGTTATACTGGGAGGGACTGGGATACACTGGGATACACTGGGAGGGACTGGCAGTGAGGTCTGGGGGTTTAGGGGCTCTGGGCACACAGCCTGGTGTTCTACCCGGCATTGAGGAGCCTGATCGTGTACGGGGGCATCAGACCTTCCACCGCCAGGTCACTGGTTTATACTGGGGATATACTGGGGATGGACTGGGATGGACTGGGGATACACTGGGGATACACTGGGATGGACTGGCAGTGAGGTCTGGGGGTTTAGGGGCTCTGGGCACACAGCCTGGTGTTCTACCCGGCATTGAGGAGCCTGATCGTATGCAGGGGCACAGGCCTTCCACCGCCAGGTCACTGGAGTCGTACTGGGATATACTGGTTTATACTGGGTGAGTACTGGGATGCACTGGGTTATACTGGGAGGGACTGGCAGTGAGGTCTGGGGGGTTTAGGGGGCTCTGGGCACACAGCCTGGTGTTCTACCCGGCATTGAGGAGCCTGATCGTGTACGGGGGCACCGGCCGTCCACCGCCAGGTCACTGGTTTATACTGGGTTTATACTGGGATACACTGGGATAGACTGGGATGGACTGGGACTGGCAGTGAGGTCTGGGGGTTTAGGGGCTCTGGGCACACAGCCTGGTGTTCCATCCTCCTTCCAGGAGCCTGATCGTAGTACGGGGGCACAGACCTTCCACTGCCAGGTCACTGGTTTATACTGGATGGACTGGGAGGTACTGGGATACACTGGGATGGACTGGGATGGACTGGCAGTGAGGTCTGGGGGTTTAGGGGCTCTGGGCACACAGCCTGGTGTTCTATCCCCATTGAGGAGCCTGATCGTATGCGGGGGCACCGGCCGTCCACCGCCAGGTCACTGGTTTATACTGGGATATACTGGTTTGTACTGGGATGGACTGGGATACACTGGGATGGACTGGGATGGACTGGCAGTGAGGTCTGGGGGTTTAGGGGCTCTGGGCACACAGCCTGGTGTTCTACCCGGCATTGAGGAGCCTGATCGTATACGGGGGCACCGGCCGTCCACCGCCAGGTCACTGGGATATACTGGTTTATACTGGGTTATACTGGGATGGACTGGGATGGACTGGCAGTGAGGTCTGGGGGTTTAGGGGCTCTGGGCACACAGCCTGGTGTTCTACCCGGCATTGAGGAGCCTGATCGTATACGGGGGCACAGACCGTCCACCGCCAGGTCACTGGTTTATACTGGGATGGACTGGTTTATACTGGGATACACTGGGATGGACTGGGTTATACTGGGATGGACTGGCAGTGAGGTCTGGGGTGTTTAGGGGCTCTGGGCACACAGCCTGGTGTTCCATCCCCATCCCGGAGCCTGATCGGGTATGCGAGGGCACAGACCTTCCACCGCCAGGTCACTGGGATGTACTGGGATATACTGGTTTTATACTGGGAGGGACTGGGATACACTGGGTTATACTGGGATGTGCTGGCAGTGAGGTCTGGGGGGTTTAGGGGCTCTGGGCACACAGCCTCGTGTTCCATCCCCCATCCCGAGCCTGATCGTATACGGGGGCACAGACCTTCCACCGCCAGGTCACTGGGATGTACTGGGATATACTGGTTTATACTGGGAGGACTGGGATACACTGGGTTATACTGGGATGGACTGGCAGTGAGGTCTGGGGGGTTTAGGGGCTCTGGGCACACAGCCTGGTGTTCTACCCGGCATTGAGGAGCCTGATAGGTATGCGGGGGCACCGGCCGTCCACTGCCAGGTCACTGGTTATAGTGGGATGGACTGGTTTATACTGGGATGGACTGGGAGGGACTGGGGATACACTGGGGTTATACTGGGAGGGACTGGCAGTGGGGTCTGGGGGGTTTAGGGGCTCTGGGCACACAGCATCGTGTTCCATCCCCCATCCAGGAGCCTGATCGTAGTACGGGGGCACCGGCCGTCCACCGCCAGGTCACTGGTTTATACTGGGATATACTGGTTTATACTGGGAGGGACTGGGATGGACTGGCAGTGAGGTCTGGGGGGTTTAGGGGCTCTGGGCACACAGCCTGGTGTTCCATCCCCCATCCCGGAGCCTGATCGTATGCGGGGGCACCGACCTTCCACTGCCAGGTCACTGGGATGTACTGGTTTTATACTGGGATGGACTGGGTTATACTGGGATACACTGGCGGTGAGGTCTGGGGGTTTAGGGGGCTCTGGGCACACAGCCTGGTGTTGTACCCGGCATTGAGGAGCCTGATCGTGTACGGGGGCACCGGCCGTCCACCGCCAGGTCACTGGGATGTACTGGGATATACTGGTTTATACTGGGATGGACTGGGAGGGACTGGGATGGACTGGGATACACTGGGATGGACTGGGATGGACTGGCAGTGAGGTCTGGGGGTTTAGGGGGCTCTGGGCACACAGCATGGTATTCTACCCAGCATTGAGGAGCCTGATCGTTATGCGGGGGCACAGACCTTCCACCGCCAGGTCACTGGTTTATACTGGTTTATACTGGGATATACTGGGTTATAGTGGGATGGACTGGGATGGACTGGCAGTGAGGTCTGGGGGGTTTAGGGGGCTCTGGGCACACAGCCTCGTGTTCCATCCCCATCCCGGAGCCTGATCGTGTACGGGGGGCACAGACCTTCCACTGCCAGGTCACTGGGATGTACTGGATTATACTGGTTTATACTGGGATACACTGGGATGGACTGGGATGGACTGGGATGGACTGGCAGTGAGGTCTGGGGGTTTAGGGGCTCTGGGCACACAGCCTGGTGTTCTACCCGGCATTGAGGAGCCTGATCGTGTACGGGGGCACAGACCTTCCACCGCCAGGTCACTGGTTTATACTGGTTTATACTGGGATATACTGGTTTATACTGGGAGGGACTGGGAGTGAGGTCTGGGGGTTCTGAGTGTGTCTGGGGAGTTTTGGGTGGATTTTGGGGGATCTTGGGGCACTGGGAGGGACTGGGATGGACTGGGATGGACTGGGAACCACTGCCAGGTAACTGGGATATACTGGGATAGACTGGGAATATACTGGGATAGACTGGGATATACTGAGAATATACTGGGATATACTGGGAGAGAGATCTGGGGAGTTCTGAGTGTGTCTGGGGGAGTTTTGGGTGGATTTTGGGGGGATTTTGGGGCACTGGGATGGACTGGGAGCCACTGCCAGGTAACTGGGATATACTGGGATGTACTGGGATATACTGGGATATACTGGGAAGGAGCTATTAGGGGCTTCTGGGGTTTTATTTTCATTTTTTCCTTTTTTTTCCATTTTTTCCTCATTTTTTCACCATTTTTCTTCTTTTTTTTCCCTTTTTTTTCCCAGAAACTTCAAATTTTTTCCTTTTTTTCCCCCAATTCCCAATTTTTGTTTTTTTTCTCTGCCAGGTTCAGTGTCAGGGTGAACTCCTCAGACCTTTTCCACTTTTGGGGATTTTTGGGTTTTTTAGGATTTTTGGGTCTATTTGGGGGAAATTTTTGGGTCTTTTTATGGGAATTTTTGAGATTTTGGGGAGGATTTTTGGGTTTCTTTTGGAGAATTTTTGGATTTATTTTGGAGAATTTTTGGGTTTATTTTAGAGGATTTTTGGGATTATTTTGGAGGATTTTTGGGTTTATTTTGGAGGATTTTTGGGTTTATTTTAGAGGAATTTTGGGTTTATTTTGGAGAATTTTTGGGTTTATTTTGGAGAATTTTTGGGTTTATTTTGGAGGATTTTTGGGTTTATTTTGGAGGATTCTTGGGTTTATTTTGGAGGATTCTTGGGTTTATTTTGGAGAATTTTTGGGTTTATTTTGGGGGTTTTTTGGGTTTATTTTAGAGGATTTTTGGGTTTATTTTGGAGAATATTTGGGTTTATTTTGGAGAATTTTTGGGTTTATTTTAGAGGAATTTTGGGTTTATTTTGGAGAATTTTTGGGTTTATTTTGGAGAATTTTTGGGTTTATTTTGGAGGATTTTTGGGTTTATTTTGGAGGATTCTTGGGTTTATTTTGGAGAATTTTTGGGTTTATTTTGGGGGTTTTTTGGGTTTATTTTAGAGGATTTTGGGTTTATTTTGGGGGTTTTTGGGTTTATTTTAGAGAATTTTTGGGTTTATTTTAGAGGATTTTTGGGTTTATTTTAGAGGATTTTTGGGTTTATTTTGGGTTAATTTATGGCAATTTCAGGCTCTTACTTTGTGACTGTTTTTTGTCATTTATTTTGATTTTTTTCTCATTTTTCCCCCGTTTTTCCTCATTTTTTCTTCATTTTTCTTCATTTTTTCATCATTTTTTTTTCCCAGAAACTTCATTTTTTTTCCCCTTTTTTCCCCCAATTCCCAATTTTTGTTTTTTTTCCCTCCCAGGTTCAGGGTCAGGGTGAACTCCTCAGAGCTTTTCCACTTTTGGGGATTTTTGGGGTTTTTTGGGGGAAATTTTTGGGTCTTTTTATGGGAATTTTTGAGATTTTGGGGAGAATTTTTGGGTTTATTTTGGAGGATTTTTGGGTTTATTTTAGAGGATTTTTGGGTTTATTTTAGAGGATTTTTGGGTTTATTTTGGGTTAATTTATGGCAATTTCAGGCTCTTATTTTGTGATTGTTTTTTGTCTTTTATTTTGATTTTTTTCTCATTTTTCCCCCGTTTTTCCTCATTTTTTCTTCATTTTTCTTCATTTTTTCATCATTTTTTTTCCCAGAAACTTCTTTTTTTTTCCCTTTTTTTCCCCAATTCCCAATTTTTGTTTTTTTTCCCTCCCAGGTTCAGGGTCAGGGTGAACTCCTCAGAGCTTTTCCACTTTTGGGGATTTTTGGGGTTTTTTGGGGGAAATTTTTGGGTCTTTTTATGGGAATTTTTGAGATTTTGGGGAGAATTTTTGGGTTTATTTTGGAGGATTTTTGGGTTTATTTTAGAGGATTTTTGGGTTTATTTTGGAGGATTTTTGGTTTTATTTTAGAGGATTTTTGGGTTTATTTTAGAAGATTTTTAAGTTTATTTTGGAGGATTTTTGGGTTTATTTTAGAGGATTTTTGGGTTTATTTTAGAGATTTTTCGGGTTTATTTTAGAGGATTTTTGGGATTATTTTAGAGGATTTTTGGGTTTATTTTGGAGGATTTTTGGGTTTATTTTGGAGAATTTTTGGGTTTATTTTTGAGGATTTTTGGGTTTATTTTAGAGGATTTTTGGGTTTATTTTAGAGGATTTTTGGGTTTATTTTGGGTTAATTTATGGCAATTTCAGGCTCTTACTTTGTGACTGTTTTTTGTCATTTATTTTGATTTTTTTCTCATTTTTCCCCCGTTTTTCCTCATTTTTTCTTCATTTTTCTTCATTTTTTCATCATTTTTTTTCCCAGAAACTTCATTTTTTTTCCCTTTTTTCCCTCAATTCCCAATTTTTGTTTTTTTTCTCCCAGGTTCAGTGTCAGGGTGAACTCCTCAGACCTTTTCCACCTGGAGCGGCGCCACTGGAGCTCCCTGCGAGCCCGGGGGGAGTTTTTGGGGGGATCCCAGAGGGGACCCCGAGAAAGAGCCTTCCACAGTGCCACCCTCATCGGGGACTACATGGTGGTGTTTGGTAAAAAAACCCCAAATTTCCCAAATTCCCAAAAAAACCCCAAAAAATTTGCAAAAATCAAAAAAAAATCCCATCAAAATCGGCCCAAAAATGACCAAAAAATGGCCAAAAATGGTGAAAATCCCCAAAAAAATCCCAAATTTTTGGGGGATTTTTGGGGTTTCCTGGTACTGGGGAGATCCCTGATCCCAAAAATCCAGGAATTCTCAAACAATTCCCAAAAAATTCCCCCCAAAAATTCTACAAAGCAGGAAAATTCAAAAATTTCCATCAAAATCGCCCCAAAATTGACCAAAAAATGGCCAAAATGGTGAAATTCCCCAAAAAATCCCAAATTTTGGGGATTTTGGTTTCCTTAGTTCCACCCTCATCGGGGACTTCTTGGTGGTGTTTGGCAAAAAAAACCCAAATTCCCAAAATTCTCAAATTCCCAAAAAATCCCCAAAAATCCCTGAAAAATCCCTGAAAATTCAGCAAAAAATCTTCAAAAATCTGCAAAAAATCTTAAAAAATCCCCCAAAAAATCCCCAAAAAATTCCTAAGAAATCCCCAAAAAATCCCCAAAAAATCCCCAAAAATCCCTGAAAAATTCACCAAAAATCTTCAAAAATCTGCGAAAAATCTTAAAAAATCCCCCCAAAATTCCCCAAAAAAATCTATAAAAAATCCCCAAAAAATCATCCAAAATTCCCCAAAAAAATCCCAAGAGAAAAAAAATTCTTAAATAATCACTAAAAAACTCCAAAAATCTTCAAAAATCCCCGAAAAATTCCATGAAAATCCCAAATTTTGGGGGATTTTGGATTCCTCAGTGCCACCCTCATCGGGGGACTACATGGTGGTGTTTGGTAAAAAACCCCAAATTTCCCAAATTCCCAAAAAAACCACCAAAAAATTTGCAAAAATCTAAAAAAATGCCATCAAAATCGGCCCAAAAACGACAAAAAAATGGCCAAAAATGGTGAAAATCCCCCAAAAATCCCAAATTTTTTTGGGATATTTGGGGTTCCCTGGGACTGGGGAGATCCTTGATCCCAAAAATCCAGGAATTCTCAAAAATTCCCAAAATTTCCCAAAAAATGGGGAAAAATTAAAAAAATTTCTGTCAAAATTGCCCCAAAAATAAAAAAAAATGGCCAAAAATGGTGAAAATCCCCAAAAAATCCCAAATTTTCGGGGATTTTGGATTCCTCAGTGCCACCCTCTTCAGGGACTACATGGTGGTGTTTGGTAAAAAAACCCCAAATTCCCAAATTTCCCAAATTCCCAAAAAAAACCCCAAAAAATTTGCAAAAATCTAAAAAAAATCCCGTCAAAATCGGCCCAAAAATGACAAAAAAACGGCCAAAAATGGTGAAAATTCCCAAAAAAATCCCAAATTTTGGGGGATTTTGGATTCCTCAGTTTTTCCCTCGTGGTTGTTTTTGGTAAAATCCCAAAATTCCCAAATTCTTAAAAAATCCCCCCAAAAAAATCCCAAAAATGGGAAAAATTGAAACCAAAATTTCATCAAAATCGGCCCCAAAAACTCCAGTTAAAAAATCCCAAAAATTCCATTTTCACCCCAAAATTCTCCCAATTGTCACCTTTTTTTTGGGAATTTTATCCCAAATTCCCCAAAAACCCCGAAACTTGGGATAAAAACCCCCAAATCCCCAAATTTTGCTAAAAAACCCCAAAAAATCAGCACCAAGCTCTCAAAAATCAGCATAAAAATCCCCAAAAATTCCATTTTCACCCCAAAATTCTCCCAATTTTCACCATTTTTTTTTGGGAATTTTGTCCCAATTTCCCCAAAAACCCCAAAATTTGGGATAAAAATCCCAAAATCCCCAAATTTTGATAAAAAAAAAATAAAATCTTGCAAAAAATCAACACAAAATCCCCCAAATTTGGCGAAAAAATCCCCAAAAATTCCATTTTCACCCCAAAATTCTCCCAATTGTCACCATTTTTTTTTGGGAATTTCCTCCCAATCTCCCTAAAAATCCCAAAATTTGTTCAAAACCCCAAAAACTCCCCAAATTTTGGTAAAAAACCAAAAAAAACCCCCAAAAAGTCGAAACAAAATCCTCCATATTGGGCGAAAAATCCCCAAAAATTCCATTTTCACCCCAAAATCTCCCAATTTTCACCATTTTTTTTGGGGGAATTTTGTCCCAATTTCCCCAAAAATCCCAAAATTTAGGATAAAAATCCCAAAATCCCCAAATTTTGGTAAAAAAAAATAAAATCTTGCAAAAAATCAACACAAAATCCTCCAAATTTGGCGAAAAATCCCCAAAAATTCCATTTTCACCCCAAAACTCACCCAATTTTCCCCGGGTTTTTTTTGGGAATTTCATCCCAATCTCCCCAAAAATCCCAAAATTTGATTAAAACGCCAAACACTGCCCAAATTTTGCAGGAGGGAACGTGCACACCCATTACCACGAGGAGAAGTGCTACGAGGAGGGGCTGCACTTCTACCACCTGCGCTGCCACCGCTGGCACCAGGGGCAGCCCCTGGAGCTCAGCCACGGTCAGGACACCCCACGTTCGGATTTTGGGGGGGGCAGGGGAATTTGGGGGAAATTTGGGGCATTTTGGGCAAAAATTGGGCGAAATTTGGGAGGAATTTGGGTGAAAAAATGGGTGAAAAATGGGGCGAAAAATGAATTTTTTTGTCCAAAATTTGTGATTTTCAGAAGGGTTTGGGGCAGAGAGACCCAAAATTATTTTTGGGGGGGAGGAAAATTTGGGGGAAATTTGGGGGATTTTGGGCAAAAATTGGGTGAAAAACGGGTGAAAAATGGGTGGAAAACGGGTGAAAAATGGGCAAAAAATGAATTTTTGTCCAAAATTCGTTATTTTCAGAAGGGTTGGGGGGGCAGGAGACCTAAAATTATTTTGGGGGGAGGGAAATTTGGGGGAAATTTGGGATTTTGGGCAAAAATTGGGTGAAATTTGGGTGAAAAATGGGTGGAAAACGGGTGAAAAATGGACAAAAATTGAATTTTTTGTCCAGAATTAAATCATTTTGAGAAGGGTTTGGGGGGCAGGAGACCCAAAATTTTTTGGGGAGAAATTTGGGAAAATTTGGGGAATTTTGGGCAAAATTGGGTGAAAAATGGGTGAAAAATGGGCAAATTTGAATTTTTTGTCCAAAATTTGTTATTTTCAGAAGGGTTTTGGGGGCAGGAAACCCAAAATTATTTTGGGGGAGGAAAATTTGGGGAAAATTTGGGGAATTTTGGGCAAAAATTGGGTGAAATTTGGGTGAAAATTGGGTGGAAAATGGGTGAAAAATGGGGCGAAAATTGAATTTTTGTCCAAAATTTGTTATTTTCAGAAGGGTTTGGGGCGAGGCAAAGAAACAGAAATTTTTTTTGGGGGAGGGAAATTTTTGGGGGAAATTGGGAATTTTGGGCAAAAATTGGGAGAAATTTGGGTGAAAAATGGGCAAAAAATGGGCAAAAATTGAATTTTTTTGTCCAAAATTTGTTATTTTTAAAAGGGTTTGGGGAGGCAGGGAGACCCAAAATTATTTTGGGGGGGAGGGAAAAATTGGGGAAAATTTGGGGAAAATTTGGGGAATTTTGGGCAAAAATTGGGTGAAATTTGGGTGAAATTTGGGTGAAAATTGGGTGAAAAATGGGCAAAAATTGAATTTTTTTGTCCAAAATTTATTATTTTTAAAAAGGGTTTGGGAGGCAGGAGACCCAAAATTATTTTGGGGGAGGGAAAATTGGGGAAAATTTGGGGAAAATTTGGGGAATTTTGGGCAAAATTGGGTGAAATTTGGGTGAAAATTGGGTGAAAAATGGGCAAAAAATGGGCAAAATTGAATTTTTGTCCAAAATTTGTTATTTTTAAAAAGGGTTTGGGGGCAGAGAGACCCAAAATTATTTTGGGGGGAGGAAATTTTGGGGAAATTTGGGGGATTTTGGGTAAAATTGGGTGAAAAATGAGCAAAAAATGGGCAAAAATTGAATTTTTATGTCCAAAATTCGTCATTTTCAGAAGGGTTGGGGGAGGCAAAGAAACAAAAATTATTTTGGGGGAGGAAATTTTGGGTGAAATTTGGGGGATTTTGGGCAAAAATTGGGTGAAATTTGGGTGAAATTTGGGTGGAAAATGGGCAAAAATGAGAAAAAATTGAATTTTTTTGTCCAGAATTTATTATTTTAAAAGGGTTTGGGGGGCAGGAGACCCAAAATTATTTTGGGGGAGGAAAAAATTGGGAAAATTTGGGGAAAATTTGGGGGAATTTTGGGCAAAAATTGGGTGAAATTTGGGTGAAAAATGAGCAAAAATCGGGGTTTTTTGGGAATTTTTGGCTGTTTTTGGGAAATTTTGGGGATTTTTGTGCGAATTTTTGGGAAATTTTGGGATTTTTAGGGAAATTTTGGGGTTTTTTAGGAGAATTTTTGGGTTTTTGGGAGAATTTTTGGAGGAATTTTTGGGATTTTTTTTGGGGAATTTTGGATTTTTTGGGGCTCCTGCTTTAGGATTTTTGGGGGAAGTTTTGGGTTTTTTGGGAAATTTTGGGATTTTTGGGGGAATTTTTGGGATTTTTGGGGAAACTTTGGGGTTTTTTAGGAGAATTTTTGGGGTTTTTGGGAGAATTTTGAGACTTTTTGGGGGAATTTTGGATTTTTTGGGGCTCCTGATTTAGGATTTTTTTGGGGGAATTTTTGGGAAATTTTTGGGGTTTTTTGAGAAATTTTTGGGATTTTTGGGGGAAATTTTCGGGTTTTTTGGGGGAATTTTTGGGGTTTCTTGAGAAATTTTTGGGATTTTTGGGGAATTTTTGAGTTTTTTGGAAATTTTGGGTTTTTTGGGAAACTTTTGGGGTTTTTTGAGAAATTTTTGGGATTTTTTGAGAAATTTTTGGGGTTTTTTGCGGGAATTTTGGGGAGTTTTGTGATTGAACATCCTGGGAAATTTTGGGGTGAAATTTTGGAGTTTTTGGGGGTTCTGGTTTGGGGATTTTTGGGGAAATTTTGGGATTTTTTTTAGGGAAAATTTTGGGTTTTTAGGGAAAACTTTGGGGGTTTTTTTGAAATTTTGAGATTTTTGTGACTCCTGATTTGGGATTTTTTTGAGGTTTTTAGGAAAAATTTTGGGGGTTTTTTGGGGAAATTTTGAGATTTTTGTGGCTCCTGATTTGAGATTTTTGGGCAAATTTTGGGGTTTTTTGGAGTTTCTAGTTTGGCATTTTTGGGTGGAATTTGGGTTTTTGGGACTTTCCTTGTGGCGATTTTTGCGTTTTTGGTGTCCTGGGTCGGATTTTTTGGGTTTTTTTTATTTTTTTGGGTTTTTTTTAATTTTTGGGGGTCTTTTCTATTTTTTTAGTTTTTTTATTTTTTGACTTCTCCAACCTCCCAAATTTTGGGTTGCAGAGCTGGGCTCACTGGGGGCCAAGTACTCCCACGTTTGGGGGGTCCTGGAGGAATTGGGGAATTTGGGAAATTTTTGGGACTTTTTGGGACTTTTTGGGAATTTTTGGGGTTGAACATCCCGGGAGATTTTGGGGTGGAATTTTGGGGATTTTTGGGGGAGAATTTTGGGTTTTTCTAGGGACATTTTGGGGTTTTGGGGGCTCCTGATTTGGGGTTTTTGGGGGAATTTTTTTGGGGGATATTTTCGGATTTTTCTTGAGGGATTTTGGGGATTTTCTGGGGATTTTGGTGTTTTTTGGGGGAACTTTTGTGTTTTTTGGGGCTCTTGGTTTGGATTTTTGGGACTTTTTTTCCTTGTGGCGATTTTTGCGTTTTTGGTGTCCTGGGTCGGATTTTTTGGGATTTTTTTATTTTTTGGGTTTTTTTATTTTTTCGGGTGTTTATGAATTTCTGCCTTCTCCAACCTCCCAAATTTTGGGTTGCAGAGCTGGGCTCTCGGGGGCCAGTTACTCCCCACGTTTGGGGGGTCCTGGCCGGGAAGGTGCTGCTGGTGGCCGGGGGCTTCAGCGGGACCCCCGGGGCGACCTCTGGGCCTACAAGGTGCCTTCCTTCATCCTGCAGGACACTGTGAGTCACCCCAAAAACCCCCAAAACCCTCAAATCGTGCCCCAAAATATCCTGGGCATTGTCCCCAAAATATCCTGAAATTGTCCCCAAAATATCCTGAAATTGTCCCCAAAAAATCCTGAGTTTTCCTCAAAAGAATCCTGAATTTCGTCCCAAAAAAATCCTGAAATTTCCTCCAAAAAATCCTGAATTTCATCACAAAATATCCTGGAATTCATCCTAAAAAATCCTGAAATTCGTCCCAAAAAATCCTGAAATTTCCTCCAAAAATCCTGAAATTCTCCCCAAAAAATCCTGAAATTGACCCCAAAAATCCTGAATTTCGTCCCAAAAAATCCAAATTTCGTCCCAAAAATGGCAAAATTACAGCTGAAAAAAATGGAAATTCCAACCTGAAAATCCCAAATTCACCCCCAAAAAATCCTGAAATCATGGCCCAAAATATCCTGAAATTGACCCCAAAATATCCTGAGTTTTCTTCAAAAAATCCTGAATTTCGTCCAAAAAATCCTGAAATTCTCCCCAAAAAATCCTGAATTTCGTCCCAAAAAATCCTGAAATTCTCCCCAAAAAAATCCTGAAATTTCTTCAAAAAAATCCTGTGTTTTCCTCAAAAAATCCTGAATTTCGTCCCAAAAAATCCTGAAATTTCCCCAAAAAATCCTGAAATTCTCCCCAAAAATCCTGAATTTCTTCCCAAAAAATCCTGAAATTTCCTCCAAAAAATCCTGAATTTCGTCCCAAAAAATCCTGAAATTTCCCCAAAAAATCCTGAAATTCTCCCCAAAAAATCCTGAATTTCTTCCCAAAAAATCCTGAAATTTCCCCAAAAAATCCTGAAATTCTCCCCAAAAAATCCTGAATTTCATCCCAAAAAATCCTGAGTTTTCCTCAAAAAAATCCTGAATTTCGTCCCAAAAAATCCTGAAATTTCCCCAAAAATCCTGAAATTCTCCCCAAAAAATCCTGAAATTTCCTCAAAAAAATCCTGATTTTTGTCCCAAAATATCCTGAAATTCATCCTAAAAAATCCTGAAATTTCCTCCAAAAAATCCTGAAATTTCCTCCAAAAAATCCTGAATTTCATCCCAAAAAATCCAGAATTTCGTCCCAAAAGTGGCAGAATTACAGCTGAAAAAAATGGAAATTCCAACCTGAAAATCCCAAATTCACACCAAAAAAATCCTGAAATCATGGCCCAAAATATCCTGAAATTGTCCCCAAAAAATCCTGAAATTTCCTCAAAAAAATCCTGAAATTTCCTCAAAAAAATCCTGATTTTTGTCCCAAAATATCCTGAAATTCATCCTAAAAAATCCTGAAATTCATCCTAAAAAATCCTGAAATTTCATCCCAAAAAATCCAGAATTTCGTCCCAAAAATGGCAAAATTACAGCTGAAAAAAATGGAAATTCCAACCTGAAAATCCCAAATTCACACCAAAAAAATCCTGAAATCATGGCCCAAAATATCCTGAAATTGACCCCAAAATATCCTGAAATTGTCCCCAAAAAATCCTGAGTTTTCTTCTAAAAAATCCTGAATTTCATCCCAAAACATCCTGAAATTTCCTCCAAAAAATCCTGAATTTCATCCCAAAAAATACAAATTTCATCTCAAAAAATCCAAATTTCGTCCAAAAAAAGGCAAAATTACAGCTGAAAAAAATGGAAATTCCCGCCTGAAAATCCCAAATTCACACCAAAAAATCCTGAAAGGATTGACCCAAAATATCCTGAAATTGTCCCCAAAAAATCCTGAAATTGTTTCTAAAAAATTCTGAATTTCGTCCAAAAAATCCTGAAATTGTCCCCAAAAAAAATCCTGAATTTTTTCCTAAAAAATCCTGAAATTCTCCCCAAAAATTGCACATGTACTCCTGAAAAAAGAAAATGTCACCCCAAAAATTCCCAAATTCACCCCCAAAAAATCCTGAACTTGTCCCCAAAAAATCCTGAAATTTCTTCAAAAAAATCCTGAAGTTTGTCTCAAAAATTACAGCTGAAAAAAAAGAAAAATCTACCCCAAAAATCCTGAGTTCTGTCCCAAAAAATCCTGAATTTTGTCCCAAAAAATCCTGAAATTGTCCCCCAAAAAATCCCAAGATTGTCCCCAAAAAAATCTTGAAATTGTCCAAAAAATTCTCAAATTCCCCTGGAAAAATTTTAAATTTTCTTCTCCAAAAGAAAATCCAAATTTTTCCCTAAAAATCCCAAAATTTCCCCCCCAAAAATTTTCCCAAAATTTTCCCCAAAATCCCAACAATTTTCCTGAAAACCCCAAAAGTTTTCCCAAAAAATTTCTGAAAAATCCCAAAAATTTTCCCAAAAATTTTCCCAAAACCCCAAAAATTCCAAAAATTTTCCCTAAAAATCCCAAAATTTTCCCAAACACCCCAAAACATTTAATTGAAAACCCCAAAATTTTTCCCAAAATTTTCCCAAAATCCCGAAATATTTTCCCAAAATCCCCAAATTTTCCCAAAAATTTTCCAAAAAAAAAAAATCCCCAGAAATCCCCAAAACTTTCCCCAAAAATCCCAAAATGTTTCCTGAAGATTTTCCTGAAAATCCCCCAAATTTTCCCAAAAATCCCCAAATTTTCCCCCAAACCCTCCAAATTTTTCCTCAAATTTTCCCAAAAACCCCAAATTTTCCCCAAAAATTTTCCAAAATTTTCCCAAAATTTTTTTCCCAAAATTTTTCCTCAAAATTCCCAAATTTTTTCTTTTCCAGGTGGATTCAGGCCAGAGCTGCCGCAGCTCGGGGACGCCCCCAGAGCAGGTGAGGAGCCAAATTTGGGGCAAATTTGGGAAATTTTGGGCAAAAAAAAATGGGGATTTTGGGGGGAAAAAATTGGGGAGAGATTGAGAAAAAAATGGGGAAAATTTGGGGGGATTTGGGCAAAATTTGAGAATTTTGGGAAGAATTTTGGTGGAATTTCGATGAAATTTTGGTGGAATTTTGGGAGGAACTTTGGGGGAATTTTGGGAATTTTCCTGGAATTTTAATGTAATTCCAGGAGGAATTTTTCTGGAATTTTAATGGAATTTGGGGAGGAATTTTCATGAAATTTTGGTGGAATTTTGGGTAATTTTAGATGAATTTTGCTGGAATTTTGGTGAAATTTTGGATAAATTTTGCTGAAATTTTGGGCAAATTTTGGGTGAATTTTAAGTGAATTTTGTGTGAATTTAGGGTGAGTTTTGTTGAAATTTTGGTGAAATTTTGGATGAGTTTTGTTGAAATTTTGGGTGAAATTTGGGTGAATTTTGCTTAAATTTTGCTGAAATTTTAGGTGAATTTTGGATTAATTTTGGGTGAATTTTTGAAGAATTTTTCTGGAAATTTGGTGAATTTTGGGTGAATTTTGGGTAAATTTTAGAGAAATTTTTGTGGAATTTTGGGTGCATTTTCCTGAAATATGGGGGGAATTTTAGATGAATTTTAGTGAAATTTTGCTGAAATTTTGGGTGAATTTTGGGCAAATTTTGGGTGAATTTTAGATGAATTTTGGTGAGATTTAGGTGAATTTTGCTGAAATTTTGGGTGAATTTTTGCTGAAATTTTACGTAAATTTTGCTGAAATTTTGGGTGCATTTTAGGTGAATTTTGCTGAAATTTTGGGTAAATTTTGCTGAAATTTTAGGTGAATTTTAGATGATTTTTGCTGAAGTTGTAGGTGGATTTTGGGTAAATTTAGGTTAAATTTAGGTTAAATTTTGGGTAAATTTTGGGAGAATTTTGGGTGAATTTTAGATGAATTTTGCTGAAATTTTAGGTGAACTTTGGGTAAATTCTGGCAGAATTTTGGGTGAATTTTGGGTGAATTTTTGGTGAATTTTAGGTGAATTTTGGGTGTATTTTAGGTGAATTTTGGGTAAATTTTGCTGAAATTTTAGGTGAATTTTGGGTGAATTTTGGGTACATTTTGGATGAATTTTAGATGAATTTTGGTGAATTTAGGCTGAATTTTGGGTGAATTTTGGGTAATTTCTGGCAGAATTTTGGCTGAATTTTGGATAAATTTTGGGTGGATTTTGGATAAATTTTGGGTGAATTTTGGGTGAATTTTGGGTGGATTTTGGGTAAATTTTAGGTGAATTTTGTGTGGATTTTAGGTGGATTTTGGGTGGATTTTGGGTGGATTTTGGGTGAATTTTAGGTGAATTTTGGGTGAATTTTGGGTGGATTTTGGCAGAATTTTGGCAGGATTTTTTGGCAATGGACCCCAATTTCTCCCCAGTGCCCCAGCTCCTGCCCGGGGCTCTCCCGACTTTTGGGGGACTGTGAGTCCTGCTTGGCCTTCGGGGGGGGGGAGCCCCAAAATCCCCCCCAAAATTTAGGGCCCCTCCCCCCCCCCGCTTCGGCTGGTGCGTCCAGAGCGACACCTGTGTGCCCCTGGAAGGTGAGAAAGGGGAAATTCGGGGGAAAAAAAGGGATTTTGGGCAAAAATGGGGGTGGGGAAAAATGGGGGGAAAATTAGGGAGAAAGTGGGAAAAAATTGGGGGAAAAAATGGGGAAATTTGGGGGACAATTGGGGAAAATTGGAAAAAATTGGGGAAAAAATTGAGAAAATTGGGGAAAATTGGAGGGAAATTGGGGAAAATTGGGAAAAATGGGAGAAAAAATTGGGGAAAATTGGGGAAAAAATTGGGGAAATTTGGGGGACAATTGGGGAAAATTGGAAAAAATTGGGGAAAATTGGGGTAAAAATGGGGGAAAATTAGGGAAATTGGGAAAAATTGGGGAAATTGGGAAAAACAATTGGGAAGAAATGGGGAAAATTGGGGAAAGTTGGAGGAAATTGGGGGAAAATTGGGGGAAAATTTGGAAAAAAATGGGGGAAGAAATGGGGAAAATTGGGAAATTGGGAAAAATTGGGGAAAATTGGAAAAAATTAGGGAAGAAATGGGGAAAATTGGGGGAAAATTGGAGGGGAAATTGGGGGAAAATTGGGAAAAATGGGAGAAAAATTGGGAAAATTGGGGAAAAATTTGAGGAAAATTGGGGGAAAATTTGGAAAAAAATTGGGGAAGAAATGGGAAAATTGGTAAAAATTGGTGGGAAATTGGGGAAAATTGGGGAAGAAATTGGGGAAAATTGGGGGTAAAAATTGGGGGAGAAATGTTGAAAGTTGGGGAGAAATTGAGGAAAAAACAGGAAAAAATGGGAGAAAAATGTTGAAAATTGGGGAAGAATTGGGGAAAATTGGGAAAAAATTGGGGAAGAAATTGGGGAAAATTGGGGAAGAAATTGGGGAAAATTGGGGGAAAAATTGGGGAAAATTTGGAAAAAATGGGGGAAGAAATGGGGAAAATTGGTAAAAATTGGAGGAAAATTGGGGAAAATTGGGTGAAAATTGGGGGGGGAAATTGGGGGAAAATTGGGGGAAAAAATGTTGAAATTTGGGGAAAAATTGAGAAAAACTGGGAGAAAATTGAGAAAAAATTGGGGAAGAAATTGGGAAATGTCTGGGAAAAAATTAGGGGAAAATTAGGGAAAATGTTGAAAATTGGGGTAAAATTGGGGAAAAATAGGAAAAAATTGGGGGAACATTTGGGAAAAAATTGGGAAAAATGGGGGAAATGGGAAAAATTTTGGAGAAAAATTGGTGGAAAAATGGGGAAAAATTGAGGAAAAAATGAGATTTTGGGCAAAAAATGGTGATGAGAGGGAAAAAGGGGAAATTGGCAAAAAATGGGAAAATTGGGGAAAAATTGGGGAAAAAATTGGGGAAGAAATGGGGAAAATTGGTAAAAATTGGAGGGAAAATTGGGGGAAAATTGGGGGAAAAATGTTGAAAGTTGGGGAAAAATTGGGGAAAAAGCAGGAAAAAAATGGGAGAAAAATGTTGAAAATTGGGGAAGAATTGGGGAAAATTGGGGGAAAATTGGGAAGAAATTGGGGAAAAATTTGGGGAAAAATGGGGGAAAAATTAGTTTTTTGGGGGGATTTTTTTCCTCTTTTCTTGGGGTGAATTTTGGAAATTTTGGGGTGAATTTTGGGGTTTTTGGGCTGGATTTTGGGGTTTTTGGGGGGGATTTTGGGGTTTTTGGGGTGCTGAATCCATTTTTCCCTCCCAAGAACGTTCCAGGTGTTGGGTGGGGCAGATTTGGGATCTGGGATCGATTTTTGGGTTATTTTTTGATTTTTAGGTGTTTTGTTTCATGTTTTCTGGGTGGATTTTGGGGTTTTGGGGTGAATTTTGGGGGTTTTTGGGGTGGATTTTGGGGTTTTGGGGTGCTGAATCCATTTTTCCCTCCCAGAACGTTCCAGGTGTTGGGTGGGGCAGATTTGGGATCTGGGATCGATTTTTGGGGCAATTTTTAATTTTTCGGGTTTTTTTTTCATGTCATGTTTTTCTGGGGGGATTTTGGGGTTTTTGGGGTGAATTTTGGGGTTTTTGGGGTGGATTTTGGGGTTTTGGGGTGCTGAAGCCGATTTTTCCGTCCCCAGAACGTTCCAGGTGCCGGGTGGGGCAGATTTGAGATCTGGGATCGATTTTTGGAGCAATTTTTGATTTTTCGGTGTTTTGTTTCATGTTTTCCTGGGTGGATTTTGGGGTTTTGGGGTGGATTTTGGCGGTTTTGGGGTGGATTTTGGGGTTTTTGGGGTGCTGAATCCATTTTTTCCCTCCCCAGAACGTTCCAGGTGCCGGGTGGGGCAGATTTGGGATCTGGGATCGATTTTTGGGTTATTTTTTCATTTTTCGGGGTTTTTTTCATGTTTTCCTGGGTGGATTTTGGGGTTTTGGGGTGGATTTTGGGGTTTTTGGGGGGATTTTGGGGTTTTTGGGGGTGGATTTTGGGGTTTTTGGGGGTGCTGAATCCATTTTTCCATCCCCAGAACGTTCCAGGTGCCGGGTGGGGCAGATTTGGGATCTGGGATCGATTTTTGGGGCAATTTTTGATTTTTCGGTGTTTTGTTTCATGTTTTCCTGGGGGATTTTGGGGTTTTAGGGGTGAATTTTGGGGGGTTTTGGGGTGGATTTTGGGGTTTTGGGGGTGCTGAATCCTTTTTTCCCTCCCCAGAACGTTCCAGGTGCTGGGTGGGGCAGATTTGGGATCTGGGACCAATTTTTGGGTTATTTTTTGATTTTCGGGGTTTTTTCGTGTTTTCCTGGGTGGATTTTGGCGTTTTGGGGTGGATTTGGGGTTTTGGGGTGCTGAATCCATTTTTCCCATCCCCAGAACGTTCCAGGTGTTGGGTGGGGCAGATTTGGGATCTGGGATCGATTTTTGGGTTATTTTTTGATTTTTGGTGTTTTGTTTCATGTTTTCCTGGGTGGATTTTGGGGTTTTTGGGGTGAATTTTGGGGGTTTTGGGGTGGATTTTGGGGTTTTTGGGGTGGATTTTGGGGTTTTTGGGGTGCTGAAGCCGATTTTCCATCCCCAGAACGTTCCAGGTGCCGGGTGGGGCAGATTTGGGATCTGGGATCGATTTTTGGGGCAATTATTTGATTTTTCGGGTTTTTTTCATGTTTTCCTGGGTGGATTTTGGGGTTTTGGGGTGAATTTTGGGGGTTTTTGGGGTGGATTTTGGGGTTTTTGGGGTGCTGAATCCTTTTTTCCCTCCCCAGAACGTTCCAGGTGCCGGGTGGGGCAGATTTGGGATCTGGGATCGATTTTTGGGTTATTTTTTCATTTTTCGGGTTTTTTCATGTTTTCCTGGGTGGATTTTGGGGTTTTTGGGGTGGATTTTGGGGTTTTTAGGGGGGATTTTGGGGTTTTTGGGGTGGATTTTGGGGTTTTTGGGGGTGCTGAATCCATTTTTTCCCTCCCCAGAACGTTCCAGGTGCCGGGTGGGGCAGATTTGGGATCTGGGATCGATTTTTGGGGCAATTTTTTGATTTTTCGGTGTTTTGTTTCATGTTTTCCTGGGGGATTTTGGGGTTTTGGGGTGAATTTTGGGGGTTTTGGGGTGGATTTTGGGGTTTTTGGGGGTGCTGAATCCTTTTTTTCCCTCCCCAGAACGTTCCAGGTGCTGGGTGGGGCAGATTTGGGATCTGGGACCAATTTTTGGGTTATTTTTTGATTTTTCGGGGTTTTTTTCGTGTTTTCCTGGGTGGATTTTGGCGTTTTTGGGGTGGATTTTGGGGTTTTTGGGGGTGCTGAATCCGATTTTTCCCTCCCCAGAACGTTCCAGGTGCTGGGTGGGGCAGATTTGGGATCTGGGATCGATTTTTGGGGTTATTTTTTGATTTTTCGGGTTTTTTCATGTTTTCCTGGGTGGATTTTGGGGTTTTTGGGGTGAATTTTGGGGTTTTTGGGGTGGATTTTGGGGTTTTTGGGGGTGCTGAATCCATTTTTTCCCTCCCCAGAACGTTCCAGGTGCCGGGTGGGGCAGATTTCGGGCACCCACGGCTGGTGGGGGCCCCGCCCCGATTTCCTGACCGAGCTCTGGCAGTGCCGGACCCGCGGGGTCCCGCCCGGGCTGCACCTGCTGACCTTCCAGCACCCCAAAAACGAGTCCCAGCCCGACAAGGTGAGCCCCAAAATCCCCAAAAACTCCCCAAAAATAGAGAAAAAAATTCCAGGTGGAACAGTCCCAAAATTGCTGCGAAAATCTGAAAAAATTCCATTAAAATAGGGAAAAATTTGATTAAAATGTGATTAAAATTGACCAAAAACGAGTCCCAACCCGACAAGGTGAGCCCCAAAAATCCCAAAAACTCCCCAAAAATAGAGAAAAAAATTCCAGGTGGAACAGTCCCGAAATCGCTGCAAAAATTTTGAAAAATCTCGTTAAAATAGGGAAAAATTGTGATTAAAATGTGATTAAAATTGCCCAAAAACGAGTCCCAGCCCGACAAGGTGAGCCCCAAAAACCCTCAAAAACTCCCCAAAAATAGAGAAAAAAATTCCAGGTGGAACAGTCCCAAAATGGCCAAAAAATTTTAAAAATCTCATTAAAATAACAAAAAATGTGATTAAAATGTGATTAAAGTGCCTCAAAAAGGAGTCCCAGCCCGACAAGGTGAGCCCAAAAATCCCCAAAAACTCCCCAAAAATTGAGAAAAAAATTCCAGGGGGAACAGTCCCAAAATGGCCAAAAAATTTTTAAAAATCTCGTTAAAATAACGAAAAATGTGATTAAAATGTGATTAAAATTGCCCAAAAACGAGTCCCAGCCCGACAAGGTGAGCCCCAAAAATGTCCAAAAAACTCCCAAAAATAGAAAAAAATTTCAGGGGGAGCAGTCCCGAAATTACTGCAAAAATCAGAAAAAATTCCATTAAAATAGGGAAAAATTTGATTAAAATGTGAATAAAATTACCCAAAAACGAGTCTCAGCCCGACAAGGTGAGCCCCAAAAATCCCCAAAAAACTCCCCAAAAATTGAGAAAAAAATTCCAGGTGGAACAGTCCCAAAATTGCTGCGAAAATCTGAAAAAATTCTATTAAAATAGCAAAATGGGATTAAAATGTGATTAAAATTGCCCAAAAACGAGTCCCAGCCCGACAAGGTGAGCCCCAAAAATCCCCAAAAAGCCCAAAAACTAAGAAAAAATTTCAGGTGGAACAGTCCCAAAATTACTGCAAAAGTCAGAAAAAATTCCATTAAAATAGGGAAAAATTTGCTTAAAATGTGATTAAAATGCCTCAAAAACGAGTCCCAGCCCGACAAGGTGAGCCCCAAAAATCCCCAAAAAACTCCCCAAAAATTGAGAAAAAAATTCCAGGTGGAACAGTCCCAAAATTGCTGCGAAAACCTGAAAAAATTCTATTAAAATGGGATTAAAATGTGATTAAAGTGGTCCAAAAACGAGTCCCAGCCCGACAAGGTGAGCCACAGAAATCCCCAAAAAAACCCAAAAATAAGAGAAAAAAATTCCAGGTGGAACAGTCCCGAAATTGCTGCAAAAATCTGAAAAATTCCATTAAAATAGGAAAAATGTGATTAAAATGTGATTAAAATTGCCCAAAAACGAGTCCCAGCCCGACAAGGTGAGCCCCAAAAATCCCCAAAAGAACCCAAAAATAAGAGAAAAAAATTCCAGGGGGAACAGTCCCAAAATGGCCAAAAAATTTTTAAAAATCTCGTTAAAATAACGAAAAATGTGATTAAAATGTGATTAAAATGTGATTAAAATTGCCCAAAAACGAGTCCCAGCCCGACAAGGTGAGCCCCAAAAATCCCCAAAAAACTCCCCAAAATAAGAGAAAAAAATTCCAGGTGGAACAGTCCCGAAATTGCTGCAAAAATCTGAAAAAATTCCATTAAAATAGGGAAAAATGTGATTAAAATGTGATTAAAATTGCCCAAAACCGAGTCCCAGCCCGACAAGGTGAGCCCCCAAAATCCCCAAAAAAACCCAAAAATTGAGAAAAAAATTCCAGGTGGAACAGTCCCGAAATTACTGCAAAAATCTGAAAAAATTCTATTAAAATAGGGAAAAATGTGATTAAAATGTGATTAAAATTGACCAAAACGAGTCCCAGCCCGACAAGGTGAGCCCCAAAAATCCCCAAAAAACCCCCAATAATAGGGAGAAAAATTCAAGTGAAAAATTTCCTCAAAATTCCACAGAAAATTCCCCAAAATCCCAGAAAAAATTCTCAAGAATTCCCAAAGAATTCCAAAAAAATTCCAAAAAAATCCATAAAAAATCCATAAAAAATCCATTAAAAATCCAAGAAATCCCCAAAGAAATCCCCCAAAAATCCCTGAAAAAGTCCCCAAAAATTATGAAAAAATCCCCGAAAAGTCCCTAAAAAATCAAAAAAAAACCCAGAAAAAACCCAAAAAAATCTTCAAAAATCACCAAAAAATCCCCAAAAAAATCTTCAAAAATCCCCAAAAGTCCCCCGAAAAATCTCCAAAAATCCAAAAAACCCCCAAAAATCCCCCAAAATATCCCCAAAAAGTCTTCAAAAATCCAAAAAAATCCCCCAAAACCACAAAAAAATCCCTAAAAATAATAAAACAAAAATCCCCAAAAATCTTTGAAGAGTAAAAAAAAAAGTCCCTGAAAAATTCCCCAAAAAACCTTCAAAAATCCCCCAAAAATCCCTAAAGAATCACCAAAAAATCCACGAAAATCACCCAAAAATCCCAGGACAATCCCCCAAAAATTCCCCAAAAAATCTTCAAAATCCCCAAAATATCCCCAAAGAATCCCCAAAAATCTCAAAAAATCCCCAAAATATCCCCAAAAAAATCCCCAAAATATCCCAAAAATCCCCAAAATATCCCCAAAAGATCCCCAAAAATCCAAAATCCCCAAAAATGCCTAAAAAAAAAAAAATCCCTAAAATAAAAAAAATCCCTGAAAAATTCCCCAAAAATTCCCCAAAATCCCCCAAAATTATCAAAAATCCCTAAAATATCCCCAAAAATCCTTTAAAATCCCCCAAAATATCCCAAAAATCCCCAAAAAATCTTCGATAAATCCCCCAAAATTCCCTAAAATCCCAAAAATCTCCAAAAATCCCCAAAATCTCAAAAAATCTTCAAAAATCCCCAAAAATCCCCAAAAAATCTCCAAAAAATCACTAAAAATGTTCAAAAATACCCCAAAAACTCCAAAAATCTCCAAAAAATCCCTAAAATCTCCCAAAATCCCCAAAAATCTCCAGAAAATCCCCTAAAAATCCCCAAAAATCTTCAAAAAATCCCCAAATATACCAAAAAATCTCCCAAAAATCCCAAAAATATCTCCAAAAAACCCCCTAAAAATCCCCAAAAATCTCCAAAAAATCCCCAAAAAACCCCCAAAAAAATCCCAAAAAATCCCCAAAAAATCTCCAAAAAGTCCCAAAAAAATATTCAAAAATCCTTAAAAAATCCTTTAAAAATCCCCAAAATATCCCAAAAATCCCTTAAAAATCATCGAAAAATCCCTCAAAAATCTCTAAAAATCCCAAAAATCCCCCAAAAAATCTCAAAAAATCTTAAAAATCCTTCAAAATCTCCAAAATCCCTAAAAATCCCCAAAAAATCCCCAAAAATCTCCAAAAATCACTAAAAAATCTCCAAAAATCCCTAAAACCCCAAAAATCCCAAAAATCCCCAAAAACCCCCAAAAATCCCCCAAAAACCCAAAAATCCCTCAAAAATCCTTCAAAATCCCAAAATATCTCCAAAAATCCCTAAAAATCCCAAAAATCCCCAAAATCCCTTAAAAATCCCAAAAATCACCAAAAACCCCAAAAAATCCCCAAAAATCCCAAAAATCTCCAAAAATCCCCAAAATATCCCAAAAAAACTCCAAAAATCCCCAAAAATCCTCAAAAATCCTTTAAAAATCCCCTTAAAATCCCCATAAATCCCTAAAAATCCCAAAACATCCCCAAAAATCCCCAAAAATCCCCAAAAAAATCTCCAAAAAATCCCCTAAAAATCCCAAAAAATCCTTTAAAAATCCCCTTAAAATCCCCAAAAATCCCCAAAAATTCCAAAGAATCCCCAAAAATCCCCCAGAAAATCGCAAAAATCCCAAAAATTCTTAAAAATCCAAAAAATCCCAAAAATCCCCAAAATCTTCAAAAAATCTCTAAAAATCCCTAAAAATCCCAAAAATCTCCAAAAATCCCCAAAAATCCCAATAAAATCTCCAAAAAGTCCCCAAAATATCCCAGAAATCCGCAAAAATCCCTAAAAATCCCAAAATCCCCAAAAATCTTCAAAAATCCCCAAAAATCCCTAAAAATCCCAAAAATCCCAAAATCCCCAAAAATCCCAAAATCCCCAAAAATCTTCAAAAATCTCCAAAAATCCCTAAAATCCCAAAAATCCCTAAAAACCCCCAAAATCCCCAAAAATCTTCAAAATCTCCAAAAATCCCTAAAAATCCCAAAAATCTCCAAAAAATCCCCAAAAAATCCCAAAAAATCCCTAAATAAATCCCAAAAAAACCTCCAAAATATCTCCAAAAAATCCCAAAAAATCCCTAAATAAATCCCAAAAATTCCCCAAAAAATACCCAAAAAATCCCCAAAAATCCCAAAAAATCTCCAAAAAATCCCCAAAAAACCCCCAAAAAACAAATTCAAAAATCCTTAAAAAATCCTTTAAAAATCCCCCAAAATCCCCAAAACCCCAAAATCCCAAACCCCCAACGTCCCTCCGCAGGTGTCCATCATCCGGAGCTCCACCATCACCCTGACCCCCCCGGGGGACGCGGCCGTGTCGCTGCAGTTCCGGGGCTTCCTGCACCCCCAGCTGGGCGGCCCCGGGCCCGGCCCCAGCGTGTGGGCGCGGATCCAGCGGCTGGCGGTGGTGGCGCGCCTGGCCCGCCACCCCAACTCCACCGATTTGGTACAGTCTGGGGCATTTCGGGGGGTTTGGGGCTCGGGAATATTTGGGGATGATAAGGGATTTTTTTGGGATTTTTTTGGGATTTTTTTCGCATTTTTTTCGCATTTTTTTCGCTTTTTTTCTGCTTTTTTTCAGCTTTTTTTTTGCATTTTTTTCAGAAATTTTCAGATTTTTTTCAGGTGTTTTTCAGGTATTTTTGAGATTATTTTCAGATTTTTTTTTGTATTTATTTCGGATTTTTTTTTGTATTTTTTCAGGATTTTTTTGTATTTTTTTCAGGCTTCTTTTAGATTTTTTTAGGATTTTTTAAGATTATTTTCATATTTTTTCCAAATTTTTTCAGATTTTTTTCAGATGTTTTTTGTATTTTTTTCGGATTTTTTCGCATTTTTTTCAGGCTTCGTTTAGATTTTTTTAGGCTTTTTTAGGATTGTTTTCATATTTTTTTCCAAATTTTTTCAGATTTTTTCCAGATGTTTTTTGTATTTTTTCAGATTTTTTTTGCATTTTTTTCAGGCTTTTTAAAGATTTTTTTAGGACTTTTGTCAGATTTTTTTCAGATTTTTTTCCAAATTTTTTCAGATTTTTTTTTTGTATTTTTTCTGATTTTTTTCAGGATTTGTTTGGATTATTTTGAGAATTTTTGAGGCATTTTTAGGGATGATTTGGGGATTTTTTTGGGGGATTTTTTTGAGATTTTTCCAGCGGCTGGCGGTGGTGGCGCGCCTGGCCCGCCACCCCAACTCCACAGATTTGGTACCGTTTGGGGCATTTTGGGGGGTTTGGGGCTCGGGAATATTTGGGGATGATAAGGGAATTTTTCAGATTTTTTTAGGATTTTTTTCGCATTTTTTCGCAATTTTTTCACATTTTTTTCGCATTTTTTCCCATTTTTTTCAGAAATTTTCAGATTTTTTCAGATATTTTTCAGATTTTTTTCTGATTCTTTTCACTTTTTTTTCGAATTTTTTTTGTATTTTTTTCAGGCTTTTTTTAGATTTTTTTAGGATTTTTTTGGATTTTTTTCAGATTTTTTCGCATTTTTTTCGCTTTTTTTTTTTGCATTTTTTTCAGAAATTTTCAGATTTTTTTCAGTTATTTTTCAGGTTTTTTTCTGATTCTTTTCACTTTTTTTTCGAATTTTTTTTGTATTTTTTTCAGGCTTTTTTTAGATTTTTTTAGGATTTTTTTGGATTTTTTTCAGATTTTTTCACATTTTCTTCAATTTTTTTTTTGCCTTTTTTTCAGAAATTTTCAGATTTTTTCAGGTGTTTTTCAGGTATTTTTGAGATTTTTCTCAGATTTTTTTTCTATTGTTTTCGGATTTTTTTGTATTTTTTCAGGCTTTTTTTAGATTTTTTTAGGATTTTTTCGGATTTTTCCAGGTTTTTTTTGGATTTTTTTCGCATTTTTTTCTCTTTTTTTTTTTGCATTTTTTTTCAGAAATTTTCAGATTCTTTCAGGTGTTTTTCAGATATTTTTCAGATTATTTTCTGATTTTTTTCACCTTTTTTCCCGGATTTTTTTGTATTTTTTGCAGGCTTTTTTTAGATTTTTTTTCGTTTTTTTCGGATTTTTTCAGATTTTTTTCAGATTTTTTTCCAAATTTTTTCAGTTTTTTTTCAGATTTTATTTTCATTTTTTTCGCATTTCTTTTGCATTTTTTTCAGGTTTTTTCAGATTTTTTAGGATTTTTTTTTTATTTTTTGGGATTTTTTTCGGATTTTTTCTGATTTTTTTCCAAAATTTTTCAGATTTTTAAAATATTTTTTGGGGGATTTTTTTCAGGTTTTTTTTCAAATTTTTTTCAGATTTTTTTTCAGATTTGTTTTTATATTTGGGATTTTTTTGGGACGTTTTTAGATTTTTTTTGTCAGAGATTTTTTTTTTAATTTTTTACATTGTATCATGAAGTTTTGAGGCGTTTTTAGAGATTTTTTGGGAATTTTTTGAAAATTGTTTGGGATTTTTTTGGACTTTTCAGGGTTTTTTTGGGGGTGGATTTTTAGGAGCCTTTTGAGAATTTTTTTAGCATTTTTCATGTAAAAAATTGGGATTTTTTCGAGGAAAAAATGGAAATTTTTGGGTGAGGGTCTCCTCTTGTTGCTGACGCCCCCTCCCCAAATTTCACCATTTTCCCATGGAAAAAATCGCATTTTTCATGTTAAAAAATCGCATTTTTCATGAAAAAAATGGAATTTTTGGCTAAAAAATTGGGATTTTTTCGGGGAAAAAAACGTGAATTTTTGGGTGGGGGTCTCCTATGGATCCTGAGCCCCCTCCCCAAATTTCAGCATTTTTCATGTTAAAAAATCGCATTTTTCTTGTTAAAAATTTGCATTTTTCATGTAAAAAAATCGCATTTTTCATGTAAAAAAATCGCATTTTTCATGAAAAAATTGAATTTTTGGCTAAACAATTGGGATTTTTTGGAAAAAAATGGGAATTTTTGGGTGGGGGTCTCCTGTGGATCCTGACGCCCCTCCCCAAATTTCACCATTTTCCCATGGAAAAAATCCCATTTTTCATGTTAAAAAATCGCATTTTTCATGAAAAAATTGAATTTTTGTCTAAAAAATTGGGATTTTTTGGGGTAAAAATGGGAATTTTTGGGTGGGGGTCTCCTATGGATCCTGAGCCCCCTCCCCAAATTTCACCATTTTCCCATGGAAAAAATCCCATTTTTCATGTTAAAAAATCGCATTTTCATGTTAAAAATCGCATTTTTCATGGAAAAAATTGAATTTTTGGCTAAAAAATTGGGATTTTTTGGGGAAAAAATGGGAATTTTTGGGTGGGGGTCTCCTATGGATCCTGAGCCCCCTCCCCAAATTTTTCCATTTTCCCATGGAAAAAATCGCATTTTTCATGTGAAAAATGGCATTTTTCATGAAAAAAATTGAATTTTTGGCTAAAAAATTGGGATTTTTTATGGGTAAAAGATGGGAATTTTTGGGTGGGGTCTCCTCATGGATCCTGACGCCCCTCCCCAAATTTCACCATTTTCCCATGGAAAAAATCCCATTTTTCATGTTAAAAAATCGCATTTTTCATGAAAAAAATTGAATTTTTCGCTAAAGAATTGGGAATTTTTTATGGGTAAAAGATGGGAATTTTTGGGTGGGCGTCTCCTCTTGTTGCTGACGCCCCCTCCCCAAATTTCACCATTTTCCCATGGAAAAAATCCCATTTTTCGTGTAAAAAATCGCATTTTTCGTGTAAAAAAATCACATTTTTCATGGAAAAAATGGAATTTTTGGCTAAAAAATCGGGATTTTTTTGGGAAAAAACCGGGAATTTTTGGGTGGGGGTCTCTCTTGTTGCTGACGCCCCTCCCCCTCCGTGCGCAGGAAGAAGTCGGCCGCTGGGGGGCGCAGCAGGAGCGCGAGACGCGGCCCCTGCGGCGGCCCCGGCCCGAGCGGCTCTTCGGGCACGCGCAGCGCGGGAGCCGCTTCCTGCTGCAGGTGGAGGCGCAGCTGAACGCCACGGGCGGGCTCAGCAGCGAGCTCACCCTCACCTGGGACCGCACCGGCGTGCCCGGCGGCAGCGTGAGTACTGCAAAGCACTTGGGAATTTTTTGGGAAATTTTGGGAATTTTTCGGGAATTTTTTGGGAATTTTTTGGGAATTTTTTGGGAATTTTTTGGGAATTTTTGGAGAATTTTTTGGGATATTTTTAGGAATTTTCTAGGATTTTTTGGGAAATTTATGGGGAATGTATGGGAATTTTTTGATGATTTTTTGAGAAATTTTTGGGGAATTTTTGGGGAATTTTTTGGGAATATTTCGGGAATTTTTGAGAATTTTTAGGGATTTTTTGAGAATTTTTTGGGGAATTTTTTGGGATATTTTTAGGAATTTTTGGAGATTTTTTGGGAAATTTATGGGGAATATATGGAAATTTTTTGATGATTTTTTGAGAAATTTTTGGGAATTTTTTGAGGATTTTTTGAGAATATTTCGGGAATTTTTGAGAATTTTTAGGGAATTTTTGAGAATATTTCGGGAATTTTTGAGAATTTTTAGGGATTTTTTGAGAATTTCTTGGGGAATTTTTTGGGATATTTTTAGGAATTTTTGGAGATTTTTTGGGAAATTTATGGGGAATTTATGGAAATTTTTTGATGATTTTTTGAGAATTTTTGGAGATATTTTGGGGAATTTATCGAGATTTTTTCAGGAATTTTTTAGGAATTTTTGGATGATTTTTTGAGAATTTTTTGGGAATTTTTTGAAGATTTTCTGAGAATTTTTTGGGAATATTTTGGGAATTGTTGGAGGGATTTTGGAGGGATTTGGGGCAGCTGAACGCCACGGGCGGGCTCAGCAGCGAGCTCACCCTCACCTGGGACCGCACCGGCGTGCCCGGCGGCAGCGTGAGTACTAAAAACCATCTGGGAATTTTTGGGGATTATTTGGGGTGTTTTCGGGTGAATTTTGTGGATTTTTTGGGATTTTTTTGAATTTATGGGGTTTTGGGGATTTTTTGAGAATTTTTGAGAATTTTTGAGAATTTTAGGATTTTTCAGATTTTGAGAAGTTTTGGGGAATTTTTGGAATTTTGAGAATTTTTGGGAATTTTTGGGAATTTTTGGGAATTTTGAGAATTTTTCGGATATTTTGGAATTGGGATATTTTTAGGAATTTTCTAGGATTTTTGGAGATTGGAAATTTATGGGGAATGTATGGGAATTTTTTGATGATTTTTTGAGAATTTTTTGGGAATTTTTTGAGGATTTTTTGGCAATATTTCGGGAATTTTTGAGGATTTTTGGGAATTTTTTTGGGATTTTTTGGGAATTTTTTGGGATATTTTTAGGAATTTTTGGAGAATTTTTGGGAATTTTGAGAATTTTTGGGAATTTTTGGGGAATTTTTTGGGATATTTTTAGGAATTTTTGGAGAATTTTTTTGAAATTTATGGGGAATTTATGGAAATTTTTTGATGATTTTTTGGGATTTTTCAGAGATATTTTGGGGAAATTATCGAGATTTTTTCAGGAATTTTTTAGGAATTTTTGGATGATTTTTTGAGAATTTTTTGGGAAGTTTTTGAAGATTTTCTGAGAATGTTTAGGGAATTTTTTGGGAATTGTTGGAGGGATTTTGGAGGGATTTGGGGCAGCTGAACGACCACGGGCGGGCTCAGCAGCGAGCTCAGCCTCACCTGGGACCGCACCGGCGTGCCCGGCGGCAGCGGGAGTACTGCAACCAATTTGGGGAGATTTAGGGAAGTTTTTGGGAATTTTTGGGGAATTTTTTGGGAATTTTTGGGGAATTTTTTGGGGATTTTTTGGGAATTTTGGGAATTTTTGGGATATTTTTAGGAATTTTTGGAGATTTTTTTGGGAAATTTATGGGGAATTTATGGAAATTTTTTGATGATTTTTCAGAGGAATTTTGGGATATTTTGGGGAATTTTTGAGGATTTTTCAGGAATTTTTGAGAATTTTGAGAATTTTTTGAAGATATTTTGGGAATTTTTGGGAATTTTATCGAGATTTTTGAGGAATTTTTGGGAATTTTTCTGGGAATTTTTGGAGAATTTTTGGGAATTTTATGGTAATTCTTTGAGAATGTTTAGGGAATTTTTGAGAATTTCTTGGGGAATTTTTTGGGATATTTTTAGGAATTTTTGGAGATTTTTTGGGAAATTTATGGGGAATTTATGGAAATTTTTTGATGATTTTTTGGGATTTTTCAGGGATATTTTGGGGAATTTATCGAGATTTTTTCAGGAATTTTTTGAGAATTTTTTGGGAATTTTTTGAAGATATTTTGGGAATTTTTTTGGAATTTATCGAGATTTTTTCAGGAATTTTTTGGGAATTTTTCTGGAATTTTTGGAGGATTTTTTGGGAATTTATGGTAATTCTTTGAGAATGTTTAGGGAATTTTTTGGGAATTTTTGGGGAATTTTTTGGGATATTTTTAGGAATTTTTGGAGATTTTTTGGGAAATTTATGGGGAATTTATGGAAATTTTTTGATGATTTTTTGGGATTTTTCAGAGATATTTTGGGGAATTTATCGAGATTTTTTCAGGAATTTTTTTGGAATTTTTCTGAAATTCTTAGGGATTTTATGGGGACATTATGTGAATTTTTCAGGAATTTTTTGGGAATTTTTCTGAAATTCTTAGGGATTTTATGGGGACATTATGTGAATTTTTTAGGAATTTTTTGGGAATTTTTAGAGGATTTTTTGGGGAATTTTTCGGAAAATTTTTGGGAATTTTGAGGATTTTTGGGAATTTTTAGGATTTTTAGGATTTTTTGATATTTTGGGGAATTTATTGAGAATTTTAGAGATTTTTTTGGAATTTTTAGGAATTTTTTGGAATTTTCTAGAATTTTTGGGAATTTTTTATGAATCTTTGGAGAATTTTTGGGGGAATTTTCTGGTAATTTTGGCACTTCCGGGGAATTTTTGCTATTTTCTTTTTTTCCTTTTAGAAATCTCCTTCCTGTTCCTGGAGCCCTTCCGGGGCCCCCCCGGGCGCTGCCCCTCCCCCCCCTCCCCCAATTCCCACTGCACCACACTCTGGGCAGCTGGGGGGGTTTGGGGAATTTTTTGGGAATTTTTTGGGGATTTTTTGGGAATTTTAAGGGCATTTTTTGGGAATTTTTCAGGATTTTTTTAGGAATCATTTGAGACTTTTTTGGAAATTTTTTGGGAGTTTTGAAAGACTTATTTGGGAAATTTTAGGGAATTTATGGGAAGTTTTTGAGGATTTTTAGAGATTTTTGAGATTTTTTTGAGTTTTTTTGGGAATTTTATGGGGATTTTTTGAGAATTTTTAGGGATTTTCTTGGGAATTTTTTTGAAGATTTTTAGGGATTTTTTGAGATATTTTTTGGGACTTTTTGGGGAATTTTTAAGGGATCTTTTGAGAATCTTTGGGGAATTTTTGTGAAATTTATGCTAATTCTTTGAGAATTTTTTGAGGTTTTTTTGGAGATTTTTTTGGGGACTTTTTGGGGAATTTTTAAGGGATCTTTAGAGAATTTTTGGGAAATTTATGGGAATTTTTTGAGAACTTTTTGAGATTTTTTGGGGGATTTTTTTGGGAATTTTTAAGGGATCGTTTGTGAATTTTTGGGGAATTTTTTTGGAATTTTTGGCAATTTCTGGGGGGAATTTTTTGCTGTATTCTCATTTCTTTTTTTTATTTTTTTCCCTATTTTAGGAAATCTCCTTCCTGTTCCTGGAGCCCTTCTGGGGCCCCCCCGGGCGCTGCCCCTCCCCCCCCTCCCCCAATTCCCACTGGGCAGCTGGGGGGGCTTGGGGAATTTTTTGGGAATTTTTTGGGGATTTTTTGGGAATTTTAAGGGCATTTTTTGTGAATTTTTCAGAATTTTTTTAGGAATCATTTGAGACTTTTTTGGGAATTTTTAGGGAGTTTTGAGAAACTTATTTGGGAAATTTTAGGGAATTTATGGGAAGTTTTTAAGGATATTTTAGGGATTTCATGAGGTTTTTTTGGAATTTTGTTGGGAATTTTTTTTTTAATTTTATGGGGATTTTTTGAGATTTTTTTGGGGATTTTTTGGGGAATTTTTAAGAGATCTTTTGGGAATTTTTGGGAAATTTATAGGAAATTTTTGAGAATTTTTTGAGATTTTTTTGGGGAATTTTTAAGGGATCTTTTGTGAATTTTTGGGGAATCTTCTTGGAATTTTTGGCAATTTCTGGGGGAGTTTTTTGCTATTTTCTCATTTCTTTTTCCCATTTTAGGAAATTCTCCTGTTCCTGGAGCTCCTTCCGCGCCCCCGGCGCTGCCCTCCTCGGGCCTCCTGCCTCTCTCCTGCCTGGCGGATTTGGGTGCGCTTGGTGCCCCCCAGCTCCTCCTGCCACCTCTGGGACCCCTGGCTCCCCACCCCCTGTTCCAGCTCTGCTCTCTGGGACCCCAGACCCCGATCTGGGGGGGGCCTAGGTTGTGCTGCACCCCCAGAGCCGCGTCCCGTGCGAGGAGCACCGGACTGCCACAGCTGCGCCGGGTGAGGGGGCGCCTCAAACCGGGGTGGGGTCAGAGGGGATTTGGGAGGGGCTAGAGGATTTGGGGGTTAGAGGGGCCTGGGGGCTAGAGGGACTTGGGGGCTAGAGGGGTTTGGGGGCTAAAGGAGGGTTAAAGGACTGAAATGGGAAACTTAAATGGACGGGGTCAAATGGGGATTTGAGGCCAGAGGACTTCAAATAGGGGACTGGGGGCTAAGATCAGAGTTAGAGGATTTGGGGTTAGAGGACTGGGGGCAAGCCGATGGGACTAAAGTAGAGGGACTTGGGGGTTAGAGGACTTGGGGAGGCTAGAGGATCTGGGGGGATCTAGGAGGACTTGGGGGCTAGGAGGGGATCTAAAGTTAAATGGGATTTGGGGGGTTAAATGAGGATTTAAAAGGTGAACTTTGGGGGTTAAATGGATTTGAGGGTTAAGGGGATTTGGGGGTTAGATGGGACTTGGGAGGGTTTAAAGGAATTTGGGGGGTTAAATGGGATTTGGGGTTAGATGGGATTTTGGGGGTTAGATGGGATTTGGGGGTTAGTAGTGGGATTTGGGGGTTAGAGATGGGATTTGGGGGTTAAAGGGACTTCTAAAGGATAAGTTAAAAGGAATTTTGGGGGTTTAGAGGGGATTTGGGGGTTAAGTGGATTTGGGAGGGGTTAAATGGATTTTGGGGGGTTTAAAGGGATTTGAGGGGGTTAAATGGGATTTTGGGGGTTAAATGGGACGGTGGGGTTAAATGGGGGTTAAATGGGAATTTTGGGGGTTAAAATGGGATTTGAGGGTTAAATGGGATTTGGGGGTTAAATTGGGATTTGGGGGGCTGAAATGGGATTTGGGGGTTAAATGGGATTAAAATGGAATTTGGGGGTTAAAATGGGATTTGGGGGGTTAAATGGATTTGGGGGAGTTAGTGGATTTGGGGGTTTAAATGGATTTGGGGGGGATTAAATGGGATTTGGGGGGGTTTAAAGGCAGAAATGGATTTGGGGGGTTAAATGAGATTTGGGGGTTAAATGGAATTTGGGGGCAAAATGGGATTTGGGGGTTGAAAATGGGACTTGGGGTTAAATGGAATTTGGGGGTTAAATGGAGATTTGGGGGTTAGAAATGGAATTTGGGGATTAAAGGGGAGTTTGATGGGGGTTAAATGGGATTTGGGGGTTAAATGGGATTTGAGGGGGTTAGATGAGATTTGGGGGCTAAAATGGGGTTTGAAATGGGATTTGGGGGGTTTAAATGGGATTTTGGGGGTTAAATGGGATTTTGGGGGTTAAATGAGATTTGGGGGGGGTTAAATGGGGTTTGGGGGTTAGGGGTTTAAATGGGATTTGGGGGTTAAATGGGGTTTAAATGGATTTGGGGGTTTAAAATGGGATTTTAGGGGTTAAATGGGATTTGGGGGGTTAAAGGGGATTTGATGGGGTTAAATGGGATTTGGGGGGTTAAATGGGATTTGGGGGGTTAGAGGGGATTTGGGGGGTTAAATGGGATTTGGGGGGTTAAATGGGATTTTGGGGGGCTGAAATGGGATTTGGGGGGCTGAAATGGGGTTTAAATGGGATTTGGGGGTTAAATGGGATTTGGGGGGGTTAAAGGGATTTGGGGGGTTAAATGGGATTTGGGGGGGTTAGAGGGGATTTGGGGGGTTAGAGGATTTGGGGGCTTAAATGGAATTTGGGGGGTTTAAAGGGGATTTTGGGGGTTAAATGGGATTTGAGGGGGTAAATGGGATTTGGGGGTTTAAATGGGATTTTAGGGGGTTAAATGGGATTTGGTGGGGCTTAAATGGGATTAAATGGGATTTTGGGGGGTTAAATGGGATTTTGGGGGGGTGAGATGAGATTTGAGGGGGTTAAAGGGGATTTCGGGGGCTTAAATGGAATTTGGGGGTTAAATGGGATTTGGGGGGTGTTTAAATGGGATTTGGGGGTTAAATGGGGGTTTAAAGGGGATTTTGGGGAGTTGAAATGGGATTTTGAGGGGTCTAAATGGGATTTGGGGGGTTTAAATGGGGTTTAAATGGGATTTTGGGGGGTTTAAAGGGGATTTGGGGGTTAAATGGGATTTGGAGGGGTTAAATGGGATTTGGGGAGGAGTTAAATGGGGTTTAAATGGGATTTTGGGAGGATTAAATGGGATTTGGGGGTTTAAAGGGACTTGGGGGGGTTTAAAGGGGATTTGGGGAGGGTAAAATGGGGTTTAAGTGGATTTTGGGGGTTAAATGGGATTTGAGGGGTTAAATGGGATTTGGGGGGTTTAAAGGGGATTTGGAGGGGTTAGATGGGATTTTGGGGGGTTAAATGGGATTTTGGGAGGGGTTAAATGGGATTTTGGGGGGTTAAATGGGATTTGGGGGGGTCAAAGCGGGATTTGGGGGGGTTTAAATGGAATTTTGTGGGGGTTTAAGGGGATTTGGGGGGTTTAAATGGAATTTTGAGGGTCTACCTGGGATTAAATGGGGGGTTAAATGGGATTTTGGGGGTTTCTATGGGATCTTGGGGGTTTAAAGAGAATTTTGGGGGGGTAAAGGGAATTTTGGGGGATTTTAGGGGGATTTTGGGGGGGTTGGGAAGGTTTAAAGTGGATTTTGGGGGAATTTGGGAAATATTGGGGGTTTAAAGGGGATTTGGGGGTTAAAGGTGATTTGAGGGCTATAAATGGAATTTTGGGATGGTTTTGGGGGATTTGAGAGGATTTTGAGAGAAAAGGATTGGGATTTTGGGGGGTTTAAGAGGGATTTTGGGTGAATTTTGGGCTAATATTGGGTGAATTTTGGGTGGATTTTGTTTGAATTTTGGATGAATTTTGAATGAATTTTGGGCGAATTTTGGGTGAATTTCGAGGTGAATTTTAGGTGGACTTTGGATGAATTTTGGGTGAATTTTAGGTGAATTTTGGGTGAATTTTGGTTGAATTTTAGGTGAATTTTGAGTGGTTTTTGGGTGGATTTTGGGTAAATTTTGGGTGGATTTGGCTGAATTTTGAGGTGAATTTTGGGTGACTTTTGGGAAAATTTTAGATGAATTTTGTTTGAATTTTGGGTGAATTTTGGGTGGTTTTTGTTGGAATTTTGGGTGAATTTTAGGTGAATTTTGGCTGAATTTTGGCTGAATTTTGACCCTCTCCCCTCCAATTTTCACTCCAATCTCCCCCATTCCCCACCGGATTTTTTCGGGGTTTTTTTTGTTTTTGATTTCTTTTTTGTTGGGATGATTTTGGGAGTGACCCCTCCCCAAATTTCCCTCCCCAAATTTCTCCAGGACCCTTTTTGTGAGTGGCAAACCCTGGGACCCCCGGACTCGAAACGCGGCGACTTCGTCTGCAGCCGGCGGGGGAGGGACGGGGGCGCCGTGAGGGACCCCCAGAAATGCCCCCCCCCCTGCAGCAGGTGAGAGCTGGGGACATTTGGGGAAAATTCGGGAATTTTGGGATTTTGGGGATTTTTTTCTGATTTTTTTGGGGATTTTTTGGTGATTTTTTGGGAATTTTTTGTGATTTTTTGGGGGATTTTTGGGATTTTTTGGGGATTTTTTGGAGATTTTTTGAGGATTTCTGGGATTTTTTTGGGATTTTTTTGAAGATTTTTTGGGGATTTATTTTCTGATTTTTTGGGGATTTTTTAGAAAATGTTTCTTCTTTTTTGGTGATTTTTTAGAAATTTTTTCTGATTTTTTGGGGGATTTTTTGGGAGTTTTTGGGGATTTTTGGGGATTTTTTGGAGATTTTTTGAGGATTTTTGGGGATTTTTTGGGGATTTTTGGGGGTTTTGGGATTTTTGGGATTTTTTTGGGATTTTTTGGGATTTTTTTAGGATTTTTTTCGGGATTTTTGGAGGATTTTTGGGAAATTTTTGGGATTTTTTGGGGATTTTAAGGGAATTTGGGACAATGAGGGACCCCCAGAAATGCCCCTGCAGCAGGTGAGAGCTGGGGACATTGGGAAAATTCGGAAAATTCGGGAATTTTAAGCATTTTTGGGATTTTTGCTGATTTTTTGGGGATTTTTTGAATTTTTTTTCTTATTTTTTGGTGATTTTTTAGAAATTTTTTGTGATTTTTTTGGGGGGATTTTTGGGGAGCTTTTGGGGATTTTTGGGGAGTTTTTGGGGATTTTTTAGGGGATTTTTTGTGGATTTTTTTTGGGTGAATCCTTGACCTCCCCCAATTTTGGGGCGGGGTCTCCTGGTTCTGTGGGTATTTTGGGGGAGGGGTCTCAGGCGTTTTTTGGTCTTTTTTGGTCTTTTTTTGGACTTTTTATGGGTTCTTCTGGATCTTTTTTGAGACTTTTTTTGGGCTTTTTTGGGTCTTTTTGGGGGCTTTTTTGGGGCTCTTTTGGGTCCTTTTTGGGGCTTTTCTGGGAATTTTTGGGTCTTTTTTTGGTCATTTTGGTCATTTTTGGGGCTCTTTTTGGGCTTTTCTGGGAATTTTGGGTCTTTTTGGGACTTTTTGGGCTTTTTGGGTCTTTTCCTGCTCTTTTTCCCTTTTCCCTCCTCTTTCTCCCCTTCCCATTACCCAAAATCCTCCGGGTTTTTTTGGGGTGAATCCTTGACCTCCCCCAATTTTGGGAGGGGTCTCCTGGGTCTGTGGGTATTTTGGGGAGGGGTCTCAGGCATTTTTGGCTCTTTACCTCTTTTCCTGCTCCTTTTTCCTCTTTCTCCCCTTCCCATTACCCAAAACTCCACCGGGGTTTTTTTGGGGTGACCCCGTGACCTCCCCCAATTTTGGGGGCGGGTCTCCTGGGTCTGCGGGTATTTTGGGAGGGGTCTCAGGCGTTTTTGGTCTTTTTGGTCTTTTTTGGACTTTTATGGGTTCTTCTGGATCTTTTTGAGACTTTTTGGGCTTTTTGGGTCTTTTTGGGATTTTTGGGGCTCTTTTGGGGCTTTTTGGGGCTTTTCTGGGAATTTTTGGGTCTTTTTGGTCATTTTGGGCTTTTGGGGCTCTTTTGGGTTTTTTTGGGGCTCTTTTTGGGCTTTTCTGGGAATTTTTTGGGTCTTTTTTTGGGACTTTTTTTGGGCTATTTTGGGTCTTTTTTTGCTCTTTTTTTCCCTTTTTCCTCTTTCTCCCCTTCCCATTACCCAAAATCCTCCGGGTTTTTTTTTGGGGTGAACCCTTGACCTCCCCCAATTTTGGGGCGGGGTCTCCTGGGTCTGTGGGTATTTTGGGGAGGGGTCTCAGGCATTTTTTGGGCTATTTTCGTCTTTTTTTGGACTTTTTATGGGTTCTTCTGAATCTTTTTTGAGACGTTTTTTGGGCTTTTTTGGGTCATTTTTGGGCTTTTTTGGGGCTTTTTTGGGGCTTTTGGGCTTTTTTGGGGCTTTTGGGGCTTTTTGGGACTTTTGGGTCATTTTGGGCTTTTCTGGGGCTCTTTTGGGTTTTTGGGGCTTTTCTGGGAATTTTTTGGGTCTTTTTTTGGTCATTTTTGGGCTTTTTTGGGGCTCTTTTGGGTTTTTTTGGGGCTCTTTTGGGGCTTTTCTGGGAATTTTTTGGGTCTTTTTCTGGGACTTTTTTCCCTTTTTTCCTCTTTCTCCCTTCCCATTACCCAAAAATCCACCGGAGTTTTTTTGGGGTGAATCCTTGACCTTCCCCCAATTTTGGGGCGGGTCTCCTGATTCTGTGGGTATTTTGGGGAGGGGTCTCAGGCATTTTGGCCTCTTTACCTCTTTTCCTGCTCCTTTTTCCTCTTTCTCCCCTTCCCATTACCCAAAATCCACCGGGGTTTTTTGGGGTGACCCCGTGACCTCCCCAATTTTGGGGCAGGGTCTCCTGGGTCTGTGGGTATTTTGGGGGAGGGGTCTCAGGCGTTTTTTGGTCCTTTTGGTCTTTTTTGGACTTTTTATGGGTTCTTCTGAATCTTTTTGAGACTTTTTGTGCTTTTTGGGTCATTTTGGGATTTTTGGGGCTTTTTGGGCTTTTTGGGGCTTTTTGGGGCTCTTTGGGTCCTTTTGGGGCTATTTTAGGGGCTGTTTTTGGGCTTTTCTGGGAATTTTTGGGTCTTTTGGGCCTTTTTTGGGACTTTTTGGGCTATTTTGGGACTTTTTGCTCTTTTTTTCCCTTTTTCCTCCTCTTTCTCCCCTTCCCATTACCCAAAATCCACCGGGTTTTTTTTGGGTGAATCCTTGACCTTCCCCAATTTTGGGAGGGTCTCCTGGTTCTGTGGGTATTTTTGGGGAGTGGTCTCTGGGAATTTTTGGCTCTTTACCTCTTTTCCTGCTCCTTTTCCTCTTTCTCCCTTCCCATTACCCAAACTCCACCGGGTTTTTTGGGGGTGACCCCGTGACCTCGCCCAAATTTGGGGCGGGGTCTCCTGGGTCTGTGGGTATTTTTGGGGAGGGGTCTCCTGGGTCTGTGGGTATTTTGGGAGTGGTCTCTGGGAATTTTTGGCCTCTTTACCTCTTTTCCTGCTCCTTTTTTCCTCTTTCTCCCCTTCCCATTACCCAAAATCCTCCGGGTTTTTTGGGGGTGACCCCGTGACCTCGCCCGAATTTGGGGCGGGGTCTCAGGGCCGTGCCGCCCCTCCCCAGCCGCGCCACGTGCGCTGCAGTGCCTCGCGCCCCTCGCCGTGCGCCTGGTGCCCATGGCGCTGTGCGCTGCTGCTCCTCTTCGCCGCTTACCTGGCCAGGTACCCGTCGAAGCGGCTGCCGCGGCTGGTCCGACAGGTGAGCGCTGCCGGGACGAAGCGGAGGCCGGAAAAATCGGGGGTCCCTGAAAAAATTGGGGGTCCGGAAAAAATTTGGGGTCCCTGAAAAAAATTTGGGGGGTTTTGACAAAATTTAGGGGGGATTTGAGGGGTTTTAATGGGGTTTGGGGGGTTTAGGAGTGTTTGGGGGGATTGGGAGGAAATTTGGGGGTCCTTGAAAAAATTTAGGGGGTCAGTGAAAATTTTGTGGGGTCCCTGAATAAAATTTGGGGGTCCCTGAAAAATTTGGGGGGTCCTTGAAAAAATTTTGGAGGGGTTTTGACAAAATTTAGGGGAGATTTGAGGGGGTTTTAAGGGGATTTAAGGGGTTTTGGGAGGAGGATTGGGGGTTTGGGGGCTCCTCGAAATATTTGGGGGTCCCTGAAAAATTTGGGGTGTCCTTGAAAAAATTTGGGGGTTTTGACCAAATTTAGGGGGGGATTTGGGGGGGGTTTTAGTGGGGTTTTTGGGAGGGTTTGAGGGGTTTGGGAGGGATTGGGAGGAAATTTGGGGGGTCCCTGAAAAAATCTGGGGGTCCTTGAAAAAAATTTGGGGGGTTTTGATCAAATTTAGGGGGATTTGAGGATTTAAGAGGGGATTCAAGAGGTTAGAGGGGTTTGGAGGAAATTTGGGGGTCCTTGAAATGTTTGGGGCGTCCCTGAAAAAATTTGGGGGTCCTTGAAAAATTTGGGGGTCCTGAAAAAATTTGGGGGTCCTTGAAAAAAATTGAGGGTTTTACAAAATTTAGGGGGGATTTGAGGGGGTTTTAAGGGGATTTCAGGGGTTTTGGGAGGAGGATTGGGGGGTTTGGGGGCTCCTCGAAATATTTGGGGGTCCCTGAAAAATTTGGGGGTCCCTGAAAAAAATTTTGGAGGGTTTTGACCAAATTTAAGGGGGATTTGAGGGGGTTTAATGGGGTTTTGGGAGGGTTTGAGGGTTTGGGAGGGATTGGGAGGAAATTTGGGGGTCCTCGAAATATTTGGGGGTCCCTGGAAAAATTTGGGGGTCCCTGAAAAGTTTGGGGGTCCCTGAAAAAATTTGGGGCGTTTTGGGAGGGATTTGAGGGGGTTTGGGGGGGGTTATGGGGGGGATTTAATGGGGATTTGGGAGGGTTTGGGGAGGGTTGGGGGGTTTGGAGGAAATTTGGGGGTCCCTGACAAAAATTGGGGGGTCCCTGAAAAAATTTGGGGGTCCCTGAAAAAATTTGGGGGGTTTTGATCAAATTTAGGGGGGATTTGAGGGGGTTTTAAGGGGATTTCAGGGGGTTTGGGAGGAAATTTGGGGGTCCCTGAAAAAATTTGGGGGTCCCTGAAAAAAATTGGGGGGTTTTGGGAGGGATTTGAGAGGGTTTGGGGGGATTTAATGGGGGTTTGGGGGGTTTGGGAGGAAATTTGGGGGGTCCGGAAAAAATCTGGGGGGTCCCTGAAAAAATTGGGGGTCCTTGAAAAAATTGAGGGGTTTTGACAAAATTTTGGGGGATTTGAGGGGGTTTTAAGGGGATTTCAGGGGGGTTTTAAGGGGGATTTCAGGGGGGTTTGGGAGGTTTGAGGGGGTTTGGGAGGAAATTTGGGGGTCCCTGAAAATATTTGGGGGTCCTTGAAAAAATTTGGGGGTCCCTGAAAAAATTGGGGGTCCCTGAAAAAAATTGGGGGTCCCTGAAAAATTTGGGGGGGTTTTGGGAGGGATTTGAGGGGGTTTGGGGAGGTTATGGGGGGATTTAATGGGATTTTGGGAGGGTTTGAGGGGTTTGGGAGGAAATTTGGGGGGTCCCTGAAAAAATTTGGGGGTCCCTGAAAAAAATTGGGGGTCCCTGAAAAAAATTGGGGGCGTTTTGGGAGGGATTTGAGGGGGTTATGGGGGTTTTGATGGGGATTTGGGAGGGTTTGGGGAGGGGTTGGGGGGGTTTGGGAGGAAATTTGGGGGTCCTCGAAAAATTTGGGGGTCCCTGAAAAAATTGGGGGTCCCTGAAAATTTTAGGAGGTCCCTGAAAAAATTTGTGGGGTCCCTGAAAAAATTTGGGGGGGTTTTGGGGAGGGATTTGAGGGGGTTTGGGGGGTTATGGGGGGATTTAATGGGATTTTGGGAGGGTTTGAGGGGTTTGGGAGGAAATTTGGGGATACTCAAAAAATTTGGGGGTCCCTGAAAATTTGGGGGAGTTTTGGGGCGGAGTTTTTGGGTTTTTTGGGGTTTTTGGGGGCGGGTTTTTGGGTTTTTGGGGTTCTGAACCTCTCCAAATCTCATTTTTGGGTTTTTTTCAGCCTCCACTCGGCCCCTCAGTGCCGGGGCTGCTCCTGGGGGGATTTTGGGGGTCCCGGGTCCATTTTGGGGGTCCTGGGTCCATTTCTGGGAGTTTTTGGGGTGGATTTTTGGGGTTTTTGGGGTCCTGAAGCTCCCGAGGTCACATTTTGGGACATTTTGGGGTTTTCTTGGGGTCCTGAAAGGTGCAGACCCGATCCTGGGAAGGTTCTGGGAGGATTTTGGGTCAAATTTTGGGTTTTTTTGGGGTTTTTGGGGTTTTCTGGGATTTTTGGGGTGGATTTTGGGGTTTTTGGGGCGGGTTTTTGGGGTTTTTTGGGGTTTTGAATCTCTCCAAATCTCATTTTTGGGGCGTTTTTGGGGTTTTTGGGGTCCTGGAAGGTGCAGACCCGATCCCAGGAAGGTCCTGGAAGATCCCGGGAAGGTTCTGGGGGATTTTGGGTCAAATTTTGGGGTTTTTTTGAGGTTTTTGGGGTTTTTTGAGGTTTTTGGGGTGGATTTTGGGGTGTTTTGGGGTTTTGAAGCTCTCAGAGTCTCATTTTTGGCTGTTTTGGGGGTTTTTCAGCGTCCACTCGGCCCCTCAGTGCCAGGGTCACTCCTGGGGGGAATTTGGGGGTCCCGGGTCCATTTTTGGGGTTTTGCGGTTTTTGGGGTGGGTTTCTTGGGTTTTTGGGGTTCTGAACCTCTCCAAATCTCATTTTTGGGTTTTTTCAGCATCCACTCGGCCCCCTCAGTGCCAGGGCTGCTCCTGGGGGGATTTTGGGGTCCAGGTCCATTTTTGGGGTCCCCAGGTCCATGTTTTTGGGGTGGATTTTAGGGGCTGGGTTTTGGGGTTTTTTGGGGTTCTGAACCTCTCCAAATCTCATTTTTGGTTTTTTTCAGCGTCCACTCGGCCCCTCAGTGCCGGGGCTGCTCCTGGGGGAATTTGGCGGTCCCGGGTCCATTTTTTGGGGTTCTGGGGTCCAGTTTTGGGGGATTTGGTTCTTTTTGGGGTTTTTGGGGTGGGTTTTTGGGGTTTTTTGGGGTTCTGAACCTCTCCAAATCTCATTTTTGGGTTTTTTCAGCGTGCACTCGGCCCCTCAGTGCCAGGGCTGTGCCCAGCTGGGCTCCTGCCAGGAGTGTCTGAGCCAGCACCAGTGCGGGTGGTGCGGGAGCGGCCGGGACCCCGCCCGGGAGCAGGTCCGGGGAATTGGGGCTGGGGGCTTCAATTTGGGGGGGCTTCAATTTGGGGCTGGGGCTTCAATTGGGGTCTGGGGGCTTCGGGGGGCCCGTTGAGTTTGGGGAGTCCCAGGTTTTGGGGGATTTTGGGGGTTTTGGGTCCTGGGAGGGTGGGATGATGTTGGGGATTTGAGGATTTGGGGAAAATTTGGGGCTGGGGGCTTCAATTGGGGCTGGGGGCTTCGGGAGGTATTGAGTTTTGGGAGGAATTTGGGGGATTTTGGGGGAATTTTGGGTGTTATGGGTCCTGGGAGGGTGAGATGATGTTGGAATTTGAGGATTCTGAGGGAAAATTTGGGGCTTGAATTGGGGTCTGGGGGTTTCAGTGGGGCTGGGGGCTTCAATTTGGGGCTGGGGGCTTCAGTTGGGGCTGGGGCTTTGGGGGCCCGGTGAGTTTAGGGGTCCCGGGTTTTGGGGGGATTTTGGGGGGTTTTGGGTCCTGGAAGGGTGGGAGTGATGTTGGGATTTGAGGATTTTGGGGAAGATTTGGGGCTTGAATTGGGGCTGGGGGCTTCAATTGGGGCTAGGGGCTTCAGTTGGGGCTGGGGCTTCGGAGGTACCGAAGTTTTGGGGAAATTTGGGGATTTTGGGGGATTTTGGGTGTTATGGGTCGTGGAAGGGTGGGATGATGTTGGGATTTGAGGATTTTGGGGAAATTTTGGGGTTTGAATTGGGGCTGGGGGCTTCAGTGGGGCTGGGGCTTCAATTGGGGCTGGGGGCTTGGAGGTACCCGAGTTTTGGGGGAATTTGGGGGATTTTGGGAAAATCCCCAAAAATCTCAAAAATCCCCAAAAATCCCAAAAATCCCCAAAAATCCCCAAAAAATCCTTCAAATCCCCAAAAATCCCCAAAAATCCCCCAAAAAATCCCCAAAAATGTCAAAAAAATCCCCAAAAATTCTCAAAAATCCCCCAAAGAATCGCCAAAAATCCCAAAACATCCCAAAAAGTGCTCAAAAAATCCCCCAAAAAATCCCCAAAAAATCCCAAAAACATCCCAAAAAATCCCCAAAAAATCCCCAAAAAATCCCCAAAATCCCCAAAACATCCCAAAAATCCCTAAAAATCCGCAAAAATCCCATAAAAATCCCCAAAAATCCCCAAAAATCCCCCAAAAATCCTCCAAAAATCCCCAAAAATCCCCAAAAATCCCAAAAACATCCCAAAAAATCCCCAAAAATCCCCAAAAATCCCCAAAATCCCCAAAAACATCCCAAAAAATCCCCAAAAATCCCCCCAAAATCCCAAAAACATCCCAAAAAACCCCCAAAAAATTCCCAAAAAATCCCTAAAAAATCCCTAAAAAATCCCAAAAACATCCCAAAAAATCCCCAAAAAAATCTCAAAAAAATCCCCAAAAAATCCCCAAACATCCCCAAAAAATCCCAAAAACATCCCCAAAAATCCCTAAATCTCCCAAATTTCTCCTTCCCCTCCCCAGGTGCCTGGAGGGCGATTTCTCGGGCCCCTGGAGCTTCCAGAACTGCTCGGCCGCGCTGGGGGGCAGCGGGGACCAGCAGGGTGACCAGAGTGACCACCAGGGTGACCAGCAGAGTGACCAGAGAGACCAGCAGGGTGACCAGAGAGACCAGAGTGACCAGCAGGGTGACCAGAGAGACCAGAGTGACCAGCAGGGTGACCAGCAGGGTGACCAGAGAGACCAGCAGAGTGACCAGAGAGACCAGAGTGACCACAGTGAGAGTGACCACAGTGACCAGCAGGGTGACCAGAGTGACCACCAGAGTGACCAGAGTGACCAGAGTGACCACCAGGGTGACCAGCAGGGTGACCAGAGTGACCAGCAGAGTGACCAGAGAGACCAGCAGGGTGACCAGAGTGACCAGAGAGACCAGAGTGACCAGAGTGACCAGCAGAGAGACCAGCAGGGTGACCAGAGTGACCACAGTGACCACAGTGAGAGTGACCACAGTGACCAGCAGGGTGACCAGCAGAGTGACCAGAGTGACCAGAGTGACCAGCAGGGTGACCAGAGTGACCAGAGAGACCAGAGTGACCAGCAGAAAGACCAACAGAGTGACCAGAGGGATCAGCAGAGTGACCACAGTGACCAGAGAGACCAACAGAGTGACCCCAGAGTGCCCCCGAGTGCCCATGGTGCCCCCAGAGTGCCCAGGGTGACCCCCAGAGTGCCCAGGGTGACCACAATGACCACCAGAGTGACCAGAGTGACCCCCAGAGTGCCCAGAGTGACCCCCAGAGTGCCCAGCAGAGTGACCAGCCTGCCCAGAGTGACCAGAGTGACCCCCAGAGTGCCCAGAGTGACCCCCAGAGTGACCAGCAGACTGACCAGCTTGCCCAGGGTGACTACAATGACCACGAGAGTGACCCCCAGATTGCCCAGCAGAGTGCCCCAGAGTGCCCAGGGTCACCACAATGACCACCAGAGTGACCCCAGTGACCCCCAGAGTAGCCCCAGTGACGCCCAGAGTGACCAGCCTGCCCAGAGTGACCAGAGTGCCCAGCAGACTGACCAGCCTGCCCAGAGTGACCCCAGAGTGACCAGAGTGACCACAGTGCCCACAGTGACCCCAGTGACCCCCAGAGTGCCCAGAGTGCCCCCAGTGCCCCCCAGTGACCCCCTCTGGGCGTACTCCGCGTGCCCCGACGTGGACGAGTGCGCGCTGGGCTTGGCTCGCTGCCACCCCCGCGCCCGCTGCCACAACAGCCCCGGCAGCTTCCAGTGCCGCTGCCAGCGCGGCTACCAGGGCGATGGCGTCACCCACTGCCACCAGACGTGAGCTCTGGGGCAAAAACGGGCAAAAACGGGAAAAAACAAAAAAAACCGGGTGGAAATCGGGCGAAAAACGGCCGAGAAATGGCAAAAAGTGGGGGCGGAATTGGGAAAAAATGGGAAAATTGGGGGAAAAGTTGAGGGAAAAATGGAGAAAATTGGGGAAAAAATTGGAGAGTTTGGGGAAAAGTGGAAAAAACTGAGGGAGAAGTTGGAGAAAAATTGGGGGGAAAATGGGAAAAATTGAAGGAAGAAATTGGAAAAAATGGGGAAAAACGGCCGAGAAACGGCAAAAAGTGGGGGCGGAATTGGGAAAAAAATGGGGAAATTGGGAGAAAAGTTGAGGGAAAAATGGAGAAAATTGGGGAAAAAATGGGAAAGTTTGGGGGAAAAGTGGAAGAAACTGGGGGAGAAGTTGGAGAAAAATAGGGGGAAAATGGGAAAAATTGAAGGAAGAAATTGGAAAAAATGGGGAAAATTGGGGGAAAAACGGCCGAGAAACGGCAAAAAGTGGGGGTGGAAATGGGAAAAAAATGGGAAAATTGGGGGAAAAGTGGAAAAACTGAGGGAGAAGTTGGAGAAAAATTGAGGGAAAAATGGGAAAAAACTGGGTGAAAATTGGGCTAAAAATGGCCGAGAAATGGCAAAAAGGAAGAAAATTTGGGGGGCCGGAATTGGTGTAAAAAATGGGAAAATTGGAAGAAAAGTTGAGGAAAAAATGGAGAAAATTGGGGAAAAAATGGGAAAGTTTGGGGGAAAAGTGGAAGAAACTGGGGGAGAAGTTGGAGAAAAATTGGGGGAAAAAATGGGAAAAATTGAAGGAAGAAATTGGAAAAAATGGGGAAAATCAGGCGAAAAACGGCCGAGAAACGGGAAAAAGTGGGGGCGGAATTGGGAAAAAAATGGGAAAAATTGGGGGAAAAGTTGGAAAGTTTGGGTGAAAAGTGGAAAAAACTGAGGGAGAAGTTGGAGAAAAATTGAGGGAAAAAATGGGAAAAACTGGGTGAAAATTGGGCAAAAAATGGCCAAGAAATGGCAAAAAAGGAAGAAAATTTGGGGGCGGAATTGGTGTAAAAAATGGGAAAATTGGAAGAAAAGTTGAGGAAAAAATGGAGAAAATTGGGGAAAAAATGGGAAAGTTTGGGGGAAAAGTGGCAAAAACTGGGGGAGAAGTTGGAGAAAAATTGGAAGAAAAAATGGGAAAAGTTGAAGGAAGAAATTGGAAAAAATGGGGAAAATCAGGCGAAAAACGGCCGGAGAAACGGGAAAAAGTGGGGGCGAATTGGGAAAAAATGGGAAAACGGGAAAAGTTGAGGAAAAAATGGAGAAAATTGGGGGAAAAATGGGAAAGTTTGGGGAAAAGTGGTAAAAACTGGGGGAGAAGTTGGAGAAAAATTGGGGGGAAAATGGGAAAAATTGAAGGAAGAAATTGGAAAAAATGGGGAAAACGGGTGAGAAAACGGCAAAAAGGAAGAAAATTTGGGGGGCGGAAGTGGTGTAAAAAATGGGAAAATTGGGGGAAAAGTTGAGGAAAAAATGGAGGAAAATTGAGGAAAAAATGGGAAAGTTTGGGGGAAAAGTGGAAAAACTGAGGGAGAAGTTGGAGAAAAATTGGAGGGAATTGTGAAAAATTGGGAAATTGGGGGAAAATTGGAAGAAAAATTTGGATAAAATAGAAAAAGGAGAAAAAAAATGGGAAAATTTGGGGAAAAATTGAAGGAAAATTGGGGAAAAAATTGGAAAAATGGGAGGAAAAAATGGAGAAAAATTGGGGGAAAATGGGAGGAAAAGTTGGGAGAAAAAAGGGAATAATTGGAGGAAAAAATTTTAAAATGGAAAAAAATATGGGAAAAATGGGGAAAATTGGGGGGAAGAAAAGGAAAAAACTGGAGAAAAAAAGAAAAATTGGAGGAAGCATTGGGAAAAATTGGGGCAAAAATTGGGGTAAAAAGGGAACAAATTGGGGAAAAATGAATTTTAATGGTTTTAGTGTCCAGAATTTTGAATTTTGGGCTGTTTTTCCACTTCTAAGCACCCAAAATTCAGATTTTTTTTTACTGTTGTTTTTATTGTGCAAAATTCGGAATTTTGGGCTTTTTTTCTGTTGTTTTACGCATCCAGAATTTAATTTTTTTTTTAATTCGATGTTTTATTGTGCAAAACTCTGAATATTTTGATTTTTTTTTTTTGCCCCCAGGTGTTTGTCTGACTGTGGCCACGGCTCCTGCTCGGGGCCCCCCAACTTCACCTGCGTTTGTCACCTGGGCTGGACCAGCCCCAAACCCCAAAATTCGACTTTTGGGGGGTCCCAGGAGCCCCCCCAGTGCTCGGTGGATTGTGGCTGCAACTTCCACAGCTCGTGTGAACTGCTGGGCCCTGGGCACTGTGATCGCTGCCAGAGTGAGCCCAAAACCCCCAGGATTCACCCCAAAATCATCCCAAATACCCACAAAAATCACCCCAAAATTATCCCCAAAAATCCCCAAAATCGCCCCAAAATTATCCCAAATACCCACAAAAATCGCCCCTAAAAATTATCCCAAAATCCCAAAATCGCCCAATATTATCCCAAATATCCACAAAACTCACCCCAAAATTATCCCCAAATTCCCCAAAATCATCCCAAATATCCACAAAAATCACCCCAGAAATTATCCCAAAAATCCCCAAAATCGCCCCAAAATTATCCCCAAAAATCCCCAAAATTGCCCCCAAAATTATCCCAAATATCCACAAAAATCGCACCAAAATTATCCCAAAAATCTGCAGAAATCACCCCAGAAATTATCCCAAAAATCCCCAAAATCGCCCCAAAATTATCCCAAATATCCACAAAAATCACTCCAAAAATTATCCCCAAAATCCCCAAAATAGTCTCAAAAATTATCCCCAAAATCGCCCCCAAAATTATCCCAAAAATCACAAAATCACCCCAAAATTATCCCAAATATCCACAAAATCACCCCAAAATTATCCCAAAAATCCCCAAAATCACCCCCAAAATTATCCCAAATATCCCCAAAATCGCCCCAAAATTATACCCAAATATCCACAAAAATCGCCCCCAAAAATCCCCAAAATTGCCCCAAAATTATCCCAAAAATCTGCAGAAATCACCCCAAAATTATCAAATATCCACAAAAATCACCCCAAAAGTTATCCCAAAAATCCCCAAAATTGCCCCAAAATTATGCCAAATATCCACAAAAATCGCACCAAAATTATCCCAAAAATCTGCAGAAACCACCCCAGAAATTATCCCAAAAATCCCCAAAATCGGCCTCCCAAAAATTATCCCAAAAATCCCCAAAATCGCCCCAAAATTATCTTAAAAATCCACAAAATCACCCCAAAAATTATCCCAAAAATCTGCAAAAATCACCCCAAAATTATCCAAAAATCCCCAAAATCGCCCCAAAATTATCTTAAAAATCCACAAAATTCACCCCAAAAATTATCCCAAAAATCTGCAAAATCACCCCAAAATTTATCCCAAAAATCCCCAAAATCGCCCCAGAATTATCCCAAATATCTGCAAAATTCACCCCAAAATTATCCCAAAAATCTGCAGAAATCATTCCAAAAATTATCCCTAAAAATCCCCAAAATCTCTCCAAAAATTATCCCGAAAATCCACAAAATTCACCCCAAAATCCCCAGAATTCACCCCAAAATTATCCCAAAAATCCCCAAAATCGTCTCAAAAATTATCCCAAAAATCCACAAAAGTTACCCCAAAAAGAAAAAAATTCACCCTAAAAATCACCCCAAATATCCCCAAAGATTATCTCAAAACTCCACAAAATTCACCCCAAAAATCACTCCAAAAATCCCCCAAATCGCCCCAAAATTATCCCAAAAATCTGCAAAAATTACCTCAAAAATCAAAAAAATTCAACCCAAAATTCACCCCAAAAATCACTCCAAAATTATCCCAAAATATTCACAAAATTCACTCCAAAAATCAAAAACTTCACCCCAAAAATCATCCCAAAAATCTGCAAATTTCACCCAAAAATCCACAAAATTCACCCCAAAAATCATCACAAAAATGAACCAAAATCCTAAAAATTCACCCCAAAATTCACCCCAAAATCCCCAAAATTCACCCCAAAAATCCCCAGAGTTCACCCCAAAATTATCCCAAATATCCCCAGAAATCACCACAAAAATCCCAATTTAACCCCATTTTAACCCCGTTTAACCCCATTTTCCCCGTTTTTTCCTGTTTTTTCAGGTTTTTTCACTTTTAACCAAATTTCCTGTTTTTTGCCCCAGACTGGACGGAGGGCCCTCGCTGCCAGCGCTGCCTCCCCTCCCCACACCCCAAAATCCCCCCAAAATCCCCAATTTAACCCTTTATTTCCCATTTTAACCCCGTTTAACCCCATTTTCCCCGTTTTTTCCCGTTTTTTCAGTTTTTTTTCACTTTTAACCAAATTTCCTGTTTTTTGCCCCCAGACTGGACGGAGGGCCCTCGCTGCCAGCGCTGCCTCCCCTCCCCCACACCCCCAAAAATCCCCCAAAATCCCAATTTAACCCCATTTATTTTAACCCTGTTTAACCCCGTTTTTTCCTGTTTTTCAGGTTTTTTCACTTTTAACCAATTTTTCCTTTTTTGCCCCAGACTGGACGGAGGGGCCCTCGCTGCCTCCCTCCCCCACACCCCAAAATCCCCCCAAAAATCCCAATTTAACCCTTTATTTCCCATTTTAACCCCTTTGAACCCCATTTTTCCCCATTTTTTCCCGTTTTTTCAGGTTTTTTTCACTTTTAACCAAATTTCCTGTTTTTTGCCCCAGACTGGACGGAGGGCCCTCGCTGCCAGCGCTGCCTCCCGGGCAGTTTTGGCCCGGGGGGGGTGGGGGGGTGCCAGCCCTGCTCCTGCCACGGCCACGGGGACCCCGAGCGCGGCTTCTGCCGGGGGGACACGGGCGAGTGCCACTGCCTGTTCCCGGCCACGGGGGCTCACTGTGACACCTGTGCCCCTGGCTACTACGGGGACCCCAGGTAGGAGCCCGGAATCCCAAAAAAATCCCAAAATTCCCACCCAAAATGATCCAAAATCCCAAAAAATCCCACTGAAAATGGCCCAAAAATGACCCAAAACAGCTCAAAAATGGCTCAAAATGGCCCAAAAATGACCCAAAATGTTCCTGCCTGGCACCACCCACAGCTATTACGGGGACCCCAGGTAGGAGCCCGGAATCCCAAAAAAATCCCAAAATTCCCACCCAAAATGACCCAAAATCCCAAAAAATCCCACTGAAAATGGCCCCAAAATGACCAAAACTGACCTAAAAATGGCTCAAATGACCCAAAATGTCCCAGCCTGTTCCCGGCCACGGGGGCTCACTATGACACCTATGCCCCTGGCTACTACGGGGACCCCAGGTAGGAGCCCGGAATCCCAAAAAATCCCAAAATTCCCACCCAAAATGACCCAAAATCCCAAAAAATCCCACTGAAAACGGGCCTAAAATGGCCCAAAATGGCCCAAAATGACCCAAAATGGCCCAAAATGTCCCTGCCTGGCACCACCCACAGGTGCTACGGGACCCCAGGTAGAGCCCAAAATCCCAAAAAATCCCAAAATTCCCACCCAAAATGACCCAAAATCCCAAAAAATCCCACTGAAAATGGCCCCAAATGACTCCAAAATGGCCCAAAATGGTTCAAAAATGGCCCAAAATGACCCAAAAATGACCCAAAATGTTCCTGCCTGGCACCACCCACAGGTGCTACAGGGATCTCAGGTAGGAGCCTGGAATCCCAAAAAATCCCAAAATTCCCACCCAAAATGACCCAAAATCCCAAAAATCCCACTGAAAACGGCCCTAAAATGACCCAAAAATGGCCCAAAATGACCCAAAATGGCCCAAAAATGACCCAAATGTCCCTGCCTGGCACCACCCACAGGTGCTACAGGGACCCCAGGTAGGAGCCCAAAATCCCAAAAAATCAAAAATTCCCACCCAAAATGACCCAAAATCCCAAAAATCCCCCTGAAAACGGCCCCAAAATGACTCAAAATGGCCCAAAATGACCTAAAATGTTCCTGCCTGGCACCACCCACAGGTGCTACAGGGATTCTAGTTAAAACCCCAAAATCCCAAAAAATCCCAAAATTCCCACCCAAAATGACCCAAAATCCCAAAAATCCCACTGAAAATGGCCCCAAAATGACCCAAAATGGCCCAAAATGACCCAAAATGACCCAAACATGACCCAACATGTTCCTGCCTGGCACCACCCACAGGTGCTACAGGGATCCCAGGTAAAACCCAAAATCCAAAAAAATCCCAAAATTCCCACCTAAAATTACCCAAAATCCCAAAAATCCCACTGAAAACGGTCCTAAAATGGCTCAAAATGACCCAAAAATGGCTCAAAATGACCCAAAATGTCCCAGCCTGTTCCCCGGCCACGGGGCTCACTGTGACACCTGTGCCCCTGGCTACTACGGGGACCCCAGGTAGGAGCCCGGAATCCCAAAAAAATCCCAAAATTCCCACCCAAAATGACCCAAAATCCCAAAAAATCCCACTGAAAACGGCCCTAAAATGGCTCAAAAATGACCCAAAAATGGCTCAAAATGACCCAAAAATGGCTCAAAAATGGCCCAAAATGTCCCTGCCTGGCACCACCCACAGGTGCTGCAGGGATCCCAGGTAAAACCCAAAATCCCAAAATTCCCACCCAAAATGACCCAAAATCCCAAAAAATCCCACTGAAAATGGCCCCAAAATGGCTCAAAATGGCCCCAAAATGACACAAAATGACCCAAAATGGCTCAAAAATGGCCCAAAATGTCCCTGCCTGGCACCACCCACAGGTGCTATGGGGACCCCAGGTAGGAGCCCGGAATCCCAAAAAAATCCCAAAATTCCCACCCAAAATGACCCAAAATCCCAAAAATCCCACTGAAAATGGTCCTAAAATGGCCCAAAATGGCCCAAAATGGCTCAAAATGACCCAAAAATGACCCAAATTGTCCTTGCCTGGCACCACCCACAGGTGCTACAGGGATCCCAGGTAGGAGCTCCGGAATCCCAAAAAAATCCCAAAATTCCCACCCAAAATGACCCAAAATCCCAAAAATCCCACTGAAAATGGCCCCAAAATGACCCAAAACAGCTCAAAAATGGCTCAAAATGACCCAAAAATGACCCAAAATGTTCCTGCCTGGCACCACCCACAGGTGCTACAGGGATCCCAGGTAAAACCTCAAAATCCCAAAATTCCCACCCAAAATGACCCAAAATCCCAAAAAATCCCACTGAAAATGGCCCCAAAATGTCTCAAAATGACCCAAAACGGCTCCAAAATGACCCAGAAATGGCTCAAAATGACCCAAATTGTCCCTGCCTGGCACCACCCACAGCTACTATGGGGACCTCAAGTAGGAGCCCAGAATCCCAAAAAAATCCCAAAATTCCCACCCAAAATGACCCAAAACCTAAAAAATCCCACTGAAGATGGCCCCAAAATGACCAAAATGGGCCAAAATGGCCCCAAAATGACCCAAAAATGACCCAAAATGTTCCTGCCTGGCACCACCCACAGGTGCTACAGGGATCCCAGGTAGGAGCCCAGAATCCCAAAAAAATCCCAAAATTCCCACCCAAAATGACCCAAAATCCAAAAAAATCCCACTGAAAATGGCCCCAAAATGGCCCAAAAATGACCCAAAATGACCCAAAATGACCCAAAATGTTCCTGCCTGGCACCACCCACAGGTGCTACAGGGATCCCAGGTAGGAGCCCGGAATCCCAAAAATCCCAAAATTCCCGCCCAAAATGACCCAAAATCCCAAAAAATCCCACTGAAAACGGCCCTAAAATGACCCAAAAATGGCCCAAAAATGGCTCAAAATGGCCCAAAAATGGCTCAAAATGTCCCTGCCTGGCACCACCCACAGGTGCTACAGGGATCTCAGGTAGGAACCCGGAATCCCAAAAAAATCCCAAAATTCCCACCCAAAATGACCCAAAATCCAAAAAAATCCCACTGAAAACGATCCCAAAATGACCCAAAAATGACCCAAAAAAATCACCAACAAATCAACAAAAAATTTTCCCCCCAAAAAATCTGCAAAAATAACAAAAAAATCTCTAAAAAAATCACTAAAAAAATCACAAAATAATCGCTAAAAATCACCCGAAAATCGCTAAAAAAATCACCGAAAAATTGCAAAAAAATTCCTAGAAAGTCCCAAAAAATTCCCCAAAAATTGCCAAAAATCGCCAACAAAATCACCAAAAAATTGCTTAAAAATCACCAAAAAAATCACCAAAAAAATCACCAAAAAATCGCTAAAAATCGCTAAAGATCACCAAAAAATTGCAAAAAAACTACTGAAAGTTTCCCCCAAAAAATCTGCAAAAATAATCAAAAAATCACCAAAAAATCTCTTAAAAATCACCAAAAAATCATTAAAAATTCGCTTAAAATCACCCAAAAATGGCTAAAAAAATCACCAAAAAATGGCAAAAAAATTCCTAGAAAATCCCAAAAAATTCCCCAAAAATTACCAAAAAATCACCAATAAATCAGCAAAAAATTGTTTAAAAATCACCAAAAAAATCACCAACAAATCATCAAAAAAAATCGCTAAGAAATCCCCAGAATTGGAAAAAATCACCAAAAAATTACTAAAAATCACCCAAAAATTGCAAAAAAACTACTAAAAGTTTTCCCCAAAAAAATCTGCAAAAATAACCAAAAAATCACAAAAAATCTCAAAAAAAATCACAAAAAAATCACAAAAAATTGTTGAAAATCACCCAAAAATCGCCAAAAATCAACAAAAAATTGCAAAAATAACTAGTAACAGTTTCTCCCAAAAATCACCCAAAAAAATCACAAAAAAAATCACAAAAAAATCACAAAAAATCACCAAAAAAATCACAAAAAATCGCTAAAAATCACCCAAAAATCGCTAAAAAAGTCACCAAAAATTGCAAAAAAATTCCTAGAAAATCCCCAAAAATTACGAAAAAAATCAACAACAAATCACCAAAAATCGCTAAAAAATCACCAAAATTGCAAAAAAATTACTAAAAGTTTCCCAAAAATCTGCAAAAATATCCAAAAAATCTCTAAAAAATCACCAAAAAATGACAAAAAAATTGGTAAAAATCATCAAAAAATCGCTAAAAATCACCAAAAAATTGCAAAAACCCAATAAAGTTTCCCCGAAAAAATCACCAAAAAATCTCTAAAAAATCACAAAAAAATCACAAAAAATCACCCAAAAAATCACAAAAAATCGCTAAAAACACAAAAAAACCACAAAAAAATCCAAAAAAATCACCAAAAAATTTGCAAAAAAATCGGAAAAAAATCTTTTTAAAATTCTCCGAAATCCTAATTTGCCCAAAATTCTCATTTTTCCCCAGGAACGGGGGGGTGTGTGTGCAGCAGTGCCGGGGGCGCCGCCTGCTGCCCTCCCTCCCCTCCCCCCTCCACCTGGGCTCCCGGGGGGGGATGGGCGCCCCGCCCCTCCCCCACTGCCTCTGGATGGTCTCGGTCACGGGGGGGCCCCAGCCCTGCCCCAAAAACGCCCAAAACTGCCCCAAAATCGGGGTGACCCTGCAGGCTGACAGCGAGGAGCTCTGCCAGGTCAGAGGGGGAGGGGCAGGGAGCATTTGGGAAAAATTTGGGATTTTTGGGAAAAAATCGGGAGAATTTTGGGGAAAAGTTGAGATTTTTTTGGGGGAGAAATTTGAGGATTTTGGGGGGAATGTGGGGGTTGTTTGGGAAAAAATTGGGAGAAATTTGGGAAAAATTGAGAATTTTGGGAACAAATTGGGAGAAATTTGGGGGGAAATTTGGGGATTTTTTGGGAGAAATTGGGAGAAATTTGGGAAAAATTGGGAATTTTGGGAACAAACTGGGAGAAATTTGGGGAGAAATTTGGGGGAAATTTGGGGATTTTGGGGAAATGTGGGGTTGTTTGGGAAAAAATTGGGAGAAACTTGGGGAAAAATTGAGAATTTTGGGAACAAATTGGGAGAAATTTGGGGAGAAATTTGGGGGGAAATTTGGGGATTTTTTGGGAGAAATTTGGGGAAAATTAAGAAATTTTGGGGGAAAATTGGGAGAAATTTGGGGAAAAATTGGGAATTTTGGGGAAAAATATTGGGAATTTTGGGGAAAAATTGAGGTTTTGGGGGAGCAAAAATTGGGGGATTTGGGGAAAAAATTGGGAGAAATTTGGGGAAAAATTGGGAATTTTGGGAACAAACTGGTAGAAATTTCGGAGAAATATGGGGGAAATTGGGGATTTTTGGGAGAAATTTGGGGAAAATTGGGAATTTTGGGGAAAAATTGGGAGAAATTTGGGAGAAATATGGGGAAATTTGGGGATTTTTTGGGAGAAATTTGGGGAAAATTAAGAAATTTTGGGGAAAATTGGGAGAAATTTAGGGAAAATTTGGGAATTTGGAGGAAAATATTGGTAATTTTGGGGGAATTTTGGGGAAAAATTGAGGTTTTGGGGGGAAAAATTGGGAGATTTGGGGAAAAATTGGGAATGTGGGGAAAAATTTTGGAATTTTGGGAAAAATTCGGGATTTTGGGGGCAAAATTGGGATTTTGGGGGATTTTGGGTTCTAAAGGGGATTTTGGGTTTTAAAGGGGATTTTGGGGGGATTTTCACCCTTGGGGCTCTGAACCCCCCCAGATGTTTTTGGATTTTGCTGAATTTTGCCGAATTTTGCCGAAATTTCCCGAATTTGCCCCAAATCTCCAGGGCAGCTTCGTGTACGCCTTCGACGGGATCCCGGCGCTGCTGGAGGGGGGAGGGGTGCAGGGGGACCCCGCCCTGCTGGGGGCCCTGTGTGGGGGAGGGGCTCAGCACCGGCTGCAGCTGCAGGCCAAGTCAGGTAAAAATCCCAAAATCCATCCCAAAAATGGGCTCGGGGACCCCAAAAATGGGTTCAGGGATCCCAAAAACCCCAAAAATGAGCTCAGGGACCCCAAAAATGGATTTAGGGACCCCAAAAACCCAAAAGTCACCCAAAATCCCCAAAATTCACCCCAAAAATGGGTTCAGGGACCCCAAAAATCCCAAAATCCACCCAAAAAATGGGTTCAGGGACCCCAAAAATGGATTTAGGGACCCCAAAATCCACCCCAAAAATGAGCTCAGAGACCCCAAAAATGGATTTAGGGACCCCAAAAACCCAAAATTCACTTCAAAATCCCCAAAATTCACCCCAAAAATGAGCCCTGTGTGGGGAGGGCCCAGCACCGGCTGCAGCTGCAGGCCAAGTCAGGTAACGCCCAAAAACCCAAAATCCACCACAAAAACCCCAAAATCCACCCCAAAAATGGGCTCAGGGACCTCAAAACCCAAAAATCCACCCCAAAAATGGGTTCAGGGACCCCAAAACCCCAAAATTCACACCAAAACCCCAAATCCACCCCAAAACCCCAAAATCCACCCCAAAAACGGATTCAGGGACCTCAAAAACCCCAAAATTCACCCCAAAAATGAGCCCTGTGTGGGGAGGGCCCAGCACCGGCTGCAGCTGCAGGCCAAGTCAGGTAACGCCCAAAACCCCAAAATCCACCCAAAAAATGGGTTCAGGGACCTCAAAAACCCTAAAATTGACCCCAAAAATGGGTTCAGGGACCCCAAAATGTATTTAGGGACCCCAAAACCCCAAAATCCACCCCAAAAACCCCAAAATCCACCCCAAAAACCCCAAAATCCACCCCAAAAATGAATTTAGAGACCCCAAAAATGAGCTCAGGAGCCCCAAAAATTGGTTCAGGGAACCCGAAAACCCCAAAATTCACCCCAAAAACCCCAAAATTCACCCCAAAAGCCCCAAAATTCACCCCAAAAAGCCCAAAAGGGACCCCAAAAACCCCAAAAGGGACCCCAAAAACGGGTTCAAGGACTCCAAAAACCCCAAAATTCACCCCAAAATCCACCGCAAAAATGGGCTCAGGGACCCCAAAAATGGATTCAGGGACCTCAAAAACCCCAAAATCCACTCCAAAATGAGCTCAGGGACCCCAAAAAATGGATTTAGGGACGCCAAAAACCCAAAATTCACCCCAAAATCCACCTGGGAACCCCAAAATCCACCCCAAAAATGGGTTCAGGGACCCCAAAAATCCCAAAATCCACCCCCAAAATGGGTTCAGGGACCCCAAAAATGGATTTAGGGACCCCAAAACCCAAAATTCACCCCAAAATCCTCAAAATTCACCCCAAAAATGAGCCCTGTGTGGGGAGGGGCCCAGCACCGGTTGCAGCTGCAGGCCAAGTCAGGTAACGCCCAAAACCCAAAATCCACCCCAAAAATGGGATCAGGGACCTCAAAACCCCAAAATTCACCCCCAAAAATGGGTTCAGGGACCCTAAAAAATGGGATCAGGGATCCCAAAACCCCAAAAATCCACCCCAAAATCCCCAAAATCCATCCCAAAAATGGGCTCGGGACCTCAAAATGGATTTAGGGACCCCAAAACCCGAAATCCACCCCAAAATACCAAAATCCATCCCAAAAATGGGACCAGGGACCGCAAAATGGATTTAAGGACCCCTAAAACCCCAAAATTCACACCAAAAATGCGATCAGGGACCCAAAAACCCCAAAATTCACACCAAAAATGGGATCAGGGACCTCAAAACCCCAAAATTCATCCCAAAAACCCAAAATTCACCCCCAAAATTGGCTCAGGGACCCCAAAATGGATTTAGGGACCTCAAAACCCCAAAATTCACTCCCAAATCCCCAAAATCCACCCCAAAAATCCCAAAATCCATCCCAAAAATGGGTTCAGGGACCCCAAAAACCCCAAAATTCACCCCAAAAATGGGTTCAGGGACCCCAAAAAACCCCAAATCCACCCTAAAAACCCCAAAAAGGGATCCAGGGACCCCAAAAAACCCAAAATCTGCCCCAAAAACCCAAAACTGGATCCAGGGACCCAAAAATATTCACCTGGGAACCCCAAAAAAGCCAAAAACTTCCCCCAAAATTTTTGGGGGTTTTTTGGGAATTTTTCAGAATTTTTTTGAATTTTTTAGGATTTTGGGGGGAATTTTTAGGATTTTTTTTTTTGTAGGAATTTTTTTTTTTCTTTTCGGGTTTTTTTGGGGAATTTTTCAGAATTTTTTTGGAATTTTTTGGAATTTTTCGAAATTTTTAAGAATTTTTGAGGATTTTGGGAATTTTTTGGAATTTTTTCGATTTTTTGGAATTTTTAGGGGATTTTCTAGGGAATTTTTGGGATTTTTTAGAAATTCTTGGTGAATTTTTTAGGAATTTTTTTTAATTTTGTAGGATTTTTTTTTTTCATTTATTTTAGGAATTTTTGGGGAATTTTTTGGAATTTTTAGGAATTTTGGGGGAATTTTTAGGATTTTTAGGAATTTTTTTTTCATTTTTTTCGGGGTTTTTGAGGATATTTTCAGAATTTTTTTGGAATTTTTTTGGAATTTTTCGGAAATTTTTAAGAATTTTTGAGGATTTTTTGGGAATTTTTTTGGAATTTTTTCGATTTTTTCGGAATTTTTAGGGGGATTTTCTAGAGAACTTTTTGGGATTTTTTTAGAAATTCTTGGTGAATTTTTTAGGAATTTTTTTTTAATTTTGTAGGATTTTTTTTTTTCATTTATTTTAGGAATTTTTGGGGAATTTTTTGGAATTTTTCGGAAATTTTTGAGAATTTTTGAGGATTTTTTGGGAATTATTTTGGAATTTTTTAGGAATTTTGGGGGAATTTTAGGATTTTTTTTGGTTTTTGGGGGGAATTTTTAGGATTTTTTTTTGGGTAGGAATTTTTTTTTTTTTTCATTTTTTTCGGGTTTTTTTGGGGAATTTTTCAGAATTTTTTTGGATTTTTTAAGAATTTTTGAGAATTTTTTGGGAATTTTGTAGGAATTTTTTTTATTTTCTTTTTTAATTTTTTTTTTTAAGTTTAGGAATTTTTAAGAATTTTTTTTAATTCTTTGGGAATTTTTAAGAATTTTTTAGGGATGTTTTGGGAATTTTTTTGGAATTTTTTAGGAATTTTGGGGGGGAATTTTAGGGACTTTTTTGGAATGTTTTGGATCTTTTAGGAATTTTTGGGAATTTTTTAGGATTTTTTTATTTTATTTTTTAGGAATTTTTAAGGATTTTTTCCAAATTCTTTGGGGATTTTAAAGAATTTTTTAGAATTTTTTTTTTCAGGATATTTTTCAGAATTTTTGAGGATTTTTTGGGAATTTTTTGGATTTTTGTCGATTTTTTAGGAATTTTTGGGGAAATTTTTAGGGAATTTTTTAGAATTTTTTTGGATTTTTTAGGAATTTTGGGGGAATTTTTTAGGATTTTTTTGTTTTAGGAATTTTTAGGGATTTTTTTTAATTCTTTGGGAATTTTAAAGAATTTTTTAGGGTTTTTTTGGGAATTTTTGGGAATTTTTTAGGATTTTTGGGGAAATTTTTTTTTTAATTTCTTTGGAAATTTCTTTGGAATTTTTTTAGGAATTTTTAGGAATTTTTTGAGGAAGTTTTTTGGTAATTTTGGGAGAATTTTTAAGGATTTCTTGGGGAAATTTTAAAGGAATTTTTTGGCAATTTTTCTCCAAACTTTTTTTGGGAATCTCCAAAATTTTTTGGGAATTTTATTTGGAAATTTCGGGAATCTTTGACAAATTTTTGGTTTTTTTACCATTTTCCCCTTTTTTCCCCCCATTTTTTGGCCTATTTTCCTCATTTTTACCCCAAATTTTCCCAATTTTTTCTTCCAAATTTTTATGGGGAATCTCCAAAATTTTTGGGGAATTTTTTGGGTAATTTGAGAATTTTTGGGTGTCAAATTTTGGAGTTTTTTAAACAATTTTCCCCTTTTTTCCCCCATTTTTGGCCTATTTTGCTCATTTTTACCCCAAATTTTTCCAAATTTTTTTGGGAATCCCCAAAATTTTTGGGAATTTCTCCCTGATTGATTTTTTTTTTTCTTTTTTTAGGGATTTTGGTTCTTTATTACGAATCCAACGGCACCGAAATTTGGGGGTTCCGGGCTCGGGTGGAGCCCCTGCCCTGCCCCCCCCACTGCCCCTCCCCCCACGGGACCCCCCAAAAATGCCCGGGGGGGTGTGGGGGAGGGGCCTGCGACCAGGTACGGGAATTTGGGGGAATTTGGGGAAATTTTGGGGAAAAATTGGGGAAAAATGGGATTTTGGGGGAAAAAAGGAATTTCTTGGGGATTTTTGGGGGATGGGGAAAAATTAGGAAAAATGGGGGAAATTTGGGATTTTGGGGGAAAGTTTGGGGGAAAAAATTGGGGAAAATTGGGAAAAAATGGGAAAAAGTGGAATTTTGGGGGGAAATTTGGGAAAAATTGGGATTTTTGGGGGAAAAAATTGGAGCTTTTGGGGGAAAAAGGGAAAATTGGTATTTTTTGGGGGAGAAAATGGGATTTCTGGAAAAATTGGGGGAATTTGGGAATTAGGGTGTGGGGGAGGGGCCTGCGAGCAGGTCAGGAAAATTGGGGAAATTTTGAAGAAAAATGGGATTTTTGGGGAATTTTGGGAAAAAATTGGAGAAAATTTGGGAGAAAAATGGGGTTTTGGGGGCGAAAAATTGGGGGAAATTGGGATTTTGGGGTGGGAATTGGGGAAAATTTAGGGAAATGAGAAATATTTGGGATTTTTGGGGAGAATTGGGGAAAATTTGGGATTTTGGGAAAAAACATGGGGGGGGAATTGGGGTTTTGGGGAAAGAAATTGGGATTTTGGGGGGAAGAACTGGGGAAAATCTGAAAAAATGGGATTTTTGCAGAAAAAAACTGGATTTTTCAGGCAAAACTTCGGGGGAAAATTTGGGGATTTTTGGGAAAAAATGTTGGGGGAAATTTGGGATTTTTTGAGGGGAAAAAATTTGGGATTTCCTGGCAAAAAAAAAACGGGGAAATTTAGGGAGAAAACGGATTTTTGGGAAAAATTGGGGGAAAAATGGAATTTTGGGGTGGAAAAAAGGAATTTTTGTGGGATTTTAGGTTTTTTGGGGGGTTGGGTTGTTTTTTTTATTTCTGACCAATGTGGGATTTTTTGGGAAATTTTGGGGTTCCAGGCCCGGGGGTTTGTGAGTGCCCCGAAGGTTTTGGGGGTCCCAACTGCTCGACCCCCCTGGGCCCGGGGTCCATCGTGTGGGAGCAGCTGGTGGCTGATTCCCCCGAGGAGGTGAGCACCCAAAAAACCCCCAAATCACCCAAAAAAACCCAAAAATCCATCCCAAAATCACCCTAAAATCCATCCCAAAATCACCCCAAAAAAACCACAAAAATCACCCAAAAATTTGCCCCAAAAACCCCAAAAATCCATCCCAAAATCACCCTAAAATCCACCCCAAAATCGCCTGAAAAATTCACCCCAAAAACCCAAAAACTCAAAAACCCCAAAAATTCATCCCAAAATCACCCTAAAATCACCAAAAAAATGCACCCCAAAAAATCCCAAAATCGCCTAAAAAACCCCAAAAATCCATCCCAAAATCACCCAAAAAAACCACAAAAATCACCCAAAAAAATTTGCCCCAGAAAACCCCAAAATCGCCCTAAAAGCCCCAAAATTCCAACCCAAAATAGCCCGAAAAATTCAGCCCAAAAACCAAAAAAAACCCCAAAAATGACCCAAAAAACCCCAAAAAATCCATCCCAAAATCACCCCTAAATTACCCAAAAATTCACCCCAAAAACCCCAAAATCACCTCAAAAACCCAAAATCATCCAAAAAATCCAAAATCAGTCCCAAAATCACCTAAAAACCACAAAAATCCATCCCAAAATCAACTGAAAAATTCACCCACAAAAAGCCCAAAATCACCCCAAAATCACCAAAAAATGCACCCCAAAAATCCCAAAATCGCCCCAAAACCCAAAAATCCATCCAAAAAACCCCAAAAATTTGCCCCAAAAATCCCAAAATCGCCCCAAAAAACCCCAAAAATCCATCCCAAAATCACCCCAAAAACCATAAAAATCACCCAAAAAAATTTGCCCCAAAAAATCCCAAAATCGCCCCAAAAACCCAAAATCCATCCCAAAATCGTCTGAAAAACTCACCCCAAAAAACTCAAATTCACCCAAAAAACCCATAAAATCACCCCAAAAACCACCAAAATCCATCCCAGAATCACCCTTAAATTATCCTAAAAATTCACCCCAAAATATCCCAAAATCGCCCCAAAAAAGGCCAAAAATCCATCCCAAAATCACCCCAAAAACCATAAAAATCGCCCACAAAATTTGCCCCAAAAAACCCCAAAATCGCCCAAAAACCCCAAAAATCACTCCAAAAACCACCAAAATCCATCCCAAAATCACCCCTAAATTATCCTACAAATTCACCCTAAAAACCCCAGAATCACCCCAAAAACCCTAAAAATCCATCCCAAAATCACCCCAAAAATCACCCCAAAATTTGCCCCAAAAACCCCAAAATCCATCCCAAAATCACCCTAAAATCCATCCCAAAATCACCCCAAAACCACAAAAATCACCCAAAAATTTGCCCCAAAAAAAACCTAAAATCGCCCCAAAAAACCCAAAAGTCCATCCCAAAATCACCCTTAAATCCATCCCAAAATCGCCTGAAAAATTCACCCCAAAAAATTCCAAAAACCCCAAAATCCATCCCAAAATCACCCAAAATCTCCCAAAAAATGCACCCCTAAAAATCCCAAAATCGCCCCAAAAACCACAAAATCCATCCCAAAAAAACCCAAAATCCATCCCAAAATCACCTGAAAAATTCCACCGCAAAAACCCCAAAAAACCAAAAACACCCAAAACCCCAAAAACCATCCCAAAATCAACCCTGAATTACCCAAAAATTCACCCCAAAAACCCCAAAATCACCTCAAAAACCCAAAATCATCCAAAAAAATCCAAAATCCGTCCCAAAATCACCTAAAAAAACCACAAAAATCCATCCCAAAATCAACTGAAAAATTCACCCACAAAAAAGCCCAAAATCACCCCAAAAATTCACCCTTAGAAAACACAAAAATCCTGAAACTCCACCCCAAAAAACTCCAAAATCCTGAAAATTCTCCCCAAAAAAACCCCAAAAATTTACCCCAAAAATCCTGAAAATTCACCCCAAAATCCCTCAAATTTCTCCCCCAAAATCCCTGAACTTCACCTGAAATGAACCAAAATTCCCTGAATTTCACCCCAAATGTCCCAAAATCCCCGAATTTCACCCCAAAATCCCCAAATTTACCCCAAACTCCCCAAAATTTCCACCAGAAATGTCCCAAAATCCCGGAAAATCAGCCCCAAAATCCTCTAAAAATCCCCTGAAAATCCTCAAATTTCACCCCTAAAATTCCTTTTGCCCTAAACTCCTCAAGTTTATCCCAAAAGACCCAAAATTCCCAAATTTCCCCAAATTTCCCAAAATCCCCTGAATTTCTCCCCAAAATCCCCAGCTACTTCCTGGGCCACAGCCCCTAAACCCCCAAAATCCCCCCAAAATCTTTAAAAATCTCCAAATTTCACCCCAAACTCTCCAAATTTCCCCCAAGTTTCCCAAAATCCCCAAATTTCTCCCCAAAATCCTCCCAGGACTCCCCAGCCACTTCCTGGACCACAGCCCCTAAAACCCCAAAATCTCCAAAATCCCCCAAAATCCCCAAAAAATCCCAAAAATCCCCAAAAATCTCCCAAAATCCCCCAATTTCCTCAAATTTCCCAAAATCCCCGAATTTCTCCCCAAAATCCCCCAGGACCCTCCCAGCCGCTTCCTGGGTCAGAGACCCTAAAACCCCCAAAAATCCCCAAAAATCTTAAAAATCCCCAAATTTCCCCCAAATGTCCCAAATTTCCCCAAATGTCCCAAAATCCCGAATTTCTCCCCTAAATTCCCCCAGGACTCCCCAGCCACTTCCTGGACCACAGCCCCTAAAACCCCCAAAATCCCCAAAAAATCCCCAAAAATCTTAAAAATCCCCAAATTTCCCCCAAATTTCCCAAAATCCCCGAATTTCTCCCCAAAATCCCCCCAGGACCCTCCCAGCCGCTTCCTGGGTCAGAGACCCTAAAACCCCAAAAATCCCCAAAAATCTTAAAAAATCCCCAAATTTCCCCCAAATGTCCCAAATTTCCCCAAATTTCCCAAAATCCCGAATTTTTCCCCAAAATCCCCAGGACTCTCCCAGCCACTTCCTGGGCCACAGCCTCTAAAACCCCAAAATCACCCAAAAATCTCCAAAAAATCCCCCAAAAATCCCCCAAAATCCCCCAAAATCTTAAAAATCCCCAAATTTCACCCCAAACTCTCCAAATTTCCCCCAAATATCCCAAAATCCCCGAATTTCTCCCCAAATTCCCCCAGGACTCCCCAGCGGCTTCCTGGGGCACAGCCCCTAAAACCCCCAAAGATCACCCAAAAATCCTCCAAAAATCCCCCAAAATCCCCCAAAATCTCGGAAAAATCCCCAAATTTCCCCCAAATGTCCCAAATTTCCCAAATTTCCCAAAATCCCGAATTTCTCCCCAAATTTCCCCAGGACTCCCCAGCCGGCTTCCTCGCGCGCCTGGGCCACACGCTGGTGCCCGGCCCCAACGGGACCCTCTGGCTCTTCGGGGCTCAGCCTGGCCCAGGGGCCCCTGGCCAGCGTCTACAGGTGAGAGGGGCCCCAAAACCGCCAGAACACCCCAGAAATCACCCCAAAATATCCCAAAATTCACCCCAAAAATCACCCCAAAACCGCCAGAACCGCCCCAAAAATCACCCCAAAAACCGCCAGAACACCCTAAAAATCACCCCCAAATAACCCAAAAATCACCCCAAAACCGCCCCAGAAACACCCCAAAAATCACCCGAAAATCGGGAATGGAATAGCCCAAAAATCACCCCAAAAACCGCCAGAAACACCCCAAAAATCACCCCTAAATATCCCAAAAATCACCCCCAGAAACCGCCAGAAACGCCCCAAAATCACCCCCAAATCGGGAATGGAATAGCCCAAAATGACCCCAAAAACCTCCAGAAACGCCCCAAAAATCACCCCAAAATATCCCAAAAATCACCCCAAAAACCGCCAGAACACCCCAAAAATCACCCCCAAATATCCCAAAAATCACCCCAAAACCGCCAGAAACACCCCAAAATCACCCCCAAAACTGCCCAGAGCACCCCAAAAATCACCCCAAAACCGCCTAAAGCACCCCAAAAATCAGCCCCAAATCGGGAATGGAATAGCCCAAAATCACCCCCAAAACCGCCAGAAACACCCCAAAATCACCCCCAAATATCCCCAAAAATCATCCCCAGAAACGCCCCAAAAATCGCCCCCCAAAACCGCCTCAGAGCACCCCAAAAATCACCCCAAAAATCGCCCCCAAATATCCAAAAATCACCCCCAAAACCGCCAGAAACGCCCCAAAAATTGCCCCCAAATATCCCAAAAATCATCCCCTAAAACCGCCAGAAACGCCCCAAAATCACCCCTATATATCCCAAAAATCACCCCAAAAACCGCCAGAAACGCCCCAAAATCACTCCCAAAAAACCGCCAGAAACGCCCCCAAAATCACCCCAAACACCCCAAAAATCACCCCAAAAACCGCCCCAGAGCACCCCAAAAATCATCCCCAGAAACCGCCAGAAACGTTCCAAAAATCACCCCCAAATATCCCAAAAATCACCCCAAAAACCGCCCAGAGCACCCCCAAAATCACCCCCAGAAACCGCCAGAAACGTTCCAAAATCACCCCTAAATATCCCAAAATCACCCCCAAAGACTGCCCAGAGCACCTCAAAAATCACCCCCAAATCGGGAATGGAATAGTCCAAAATCACCCCCAAAACCGCCAGAAACACCCCAAAAATCACCCCCAAATCGGGAATGGAATAGTCCAAAAATCACCCCCAGAAACCATCCAGAGCACCCCAAAAATCACCCCAAAATCGGGAAATGGAATAGCCCAAAATCACCCCCAAAAACCAACCAGAGCACCCCAAAAATCAGCCCCAAATCGGGAATGGAATAGTCCAAAATCACCCCCAAAACCGCCAGAAACACCCCAAAAATCACCCCCAAAACCACCCAGAGCACCCCAAAAATCACCCCGAAATATCCCCAAAATCACCCCCAAAAACCGCCAGAAACACCCCAAAAATCGCCCCCAAAAAACCGCCCCAGAGCACCCCCAAAATCACCCCCAAATCGGAAATGGAATAGCCCAAAAATCACCCCAAAACTGCCCAGAGCACCCCAAAAATCACCTCCAAAAATACCCAGAGCATTCCAAAAATCGCCCCCCAAAACTGCCCAGAGCACTCCAAAAATCACCCTCAAATCGGGAATGGAATAGCCCAAAATCACCCCAAAACCGCCCCAGAGCACCCCAAAATCACCCCCAAAAAACCGCCCCAGAACACCCCAAAAATCACCCCAAAACTGCCAGAAACACCCCAAAAATCACCCCAAAACCGCCCAGAGCACCGCAAAATCACCCCAAAATCGGAATGAAGTAGCCCAAAAATCACCCCAAAACCGCCCCAGAGCACCCCAAAAATCACCCCCAAATCGGGAATGGACTAGCCCAAAAATCACCCCAAAAATCACCCAGAGCACCCCAAAAATCACCTCAAATACCCCAAAATTCACCCCAAATATCTCAAAAATATCCCAGAATACCCCAAAAATCACCCCCAAAAACTGGAATGGAATAGCCCAAAAATCACCCCAAATTTGACCCAAAATCTTTGTTTACCTCACCCGGGCACACCTGAGCTCACCTGGGCACACCTGAACCCCAATTTAACCTCACCTGTTCTACCTGAGCACACCTGGGCACACCTGGATCCAAATTTAACCTCACCTGTTCCTACCTGGGCACACCTGGACACACCTGGGCACACCTGGATCCAAATTTAACCTCACCTGTTCATACCTGGGCTCACCTGAGGCACACCTGAGCTCACCTGAGACACACCTGAACCCCAATTTAACCTCACCTGTCTCCACCTGGGCACACCTGAGCTCACCTGGGCACACCTGATCCACTTCAACCTCACCTGGACACATCTGAACCCCAATTTAACCTCACCTGTTCCTACCTGGGCACACCTGAGACACACCTGGGCACACCTGAATCCAAATTTAACCTCACCTGTTCCTACCTGAGCTCACCTGAGGCACACCTGAGCCTGCAATTTTAACCTCACCTGTTCCTACCTGAGCTCACCTGAGGCACACCTGAGCTGCGTTCCTTTAACCTCACCTGTTCCTACCTGAGCCTCACCTGAGGCACACCTGAGCTGCAAGTTTCAACCTCACCTGTTCCTACCTGGGCACACCTGGGCACACCTGGGCACACCTAATTCAAATTTAACTTCACCTGTTCATACCTGGCACACCTGGGCACACCTGATTTCACCTGGGCACACCTGAGCTCACCTGAGACACACCTGAGCACACCTGAGCCCTGTTTTAACCTCACCTGGGCATATCTGAACCCAAATTCAACCTCACCTGTCCCACTTGTCTCACCTGTATCTCACCTGTCTCACCTGTCTCACCTGTCTCTCACCTGTCCATATCTCACCTGTCTCACCTGTCTCACCTTTCCACCTGTATCTCACCTGTCTCACCTGTATCTCACCTGTCTCACCTGTATCTCACCTGTCCATATCTCACCTGTCCCACCTGTCTCACCTCTATCTCACCTGTCTCACCTGTCCATATCTCACCTGCCACCTGATCTCACCTGTTTCTCACCTATATCACCTGTCTCACGTGTATGTCACCTGTCCATATCTCACCTGTCCATGTCTCACCTGTCTCACCTGTCCATATCTCACCTGTCTCTCACCTGTCTCACCTGTCCATATCTCACCTGTCCATATCTCACCTGTCCATATCTCACCTGTCCATATCTCACCTGTATCTCACCTGTCCCAGGTTCTCTCTGGCCGATCGCCGCTGGACGCAGGTGCTGGCGGGGGAGGGGCAGGGCGGCCCTGGCCCCGCCCCCCGTTACCTGCACGCGGCCACGCCCCTGCCGGGGGAGGGCGCTGCTGGTGGTGGGGGCTCACCTGGGCAGGTGTGGCCTCGGACACCTGGCTGCTCAACCTGAGCTCGCTGCAGTGGCGCCGCCTGCAGGTGAGCACGGGGTCACCTGGGGTCACCTGGGGCACACCTGGGGTCACTGGGGTCACCTGGGCACACCTGAAACTCACCTGGGTACACCTGGGGTCACCTGAAGCTATCACCTGAGGTCACCTGGGACTCACCTGGGGTCACCTGAAACTCACCTGGGGTCACCTGGGGTCACTGGGGCCCCTGGGATCACCTGAAACACACCTGGGCACACCTGGGGTACACCTGGGAGTCACCTGGGGTCACCTGGGGTCACCTGGGCACCTGCACCTGGGATCACCTGAAACTCACCTGGGGTCACCTGGGCACACCTGGGGTCACCTGGAGTCATCTGGGGTCACCTGAAACTCACCTGGGCACACCTGGGGTCACCTGGGATCACCTGAAATTCACCTAAGTCACCTGAGGGTCACCTGAAACTCACCTGGGGTCACCTGGGCACCTGGGGACACCTGGGCACACCTAGTCACCTGGGGTCACCTGGTGTTACCTGGATACACCTGGGGGTCACTGGGGTCACCTGGGAGTCACCTGAAGTTCACCTGGGATCACCTGAAACTCACCTGGGGTCACCTGGGGCACCTGGGGTCACCTGAAACTCACCTGGGGTCACCTGGGGTCACCTGGGGTCACCTGAAATTCACCTGGCACACTGGGGTCTAGCCTAGGGGTCACCCGGAGTCACCTGGGGCCAGACACCTGAAACTCACCTGGGGTCACTGGGGTCACCTGAAATTCACCTGGGCACACCTGGGGTCACCTGGGGGTCACTGGGGTCACCTTGGCACACCTGAAACTCACCTGGGGGTCACCTGAAATTCACCTGAGCACACCTGGGCACACCTGGGGATCACCTGGGGTCACTCTGAAACTCACCTGGGCACACCTGAGGTCACGTGAAACTCACCTGGGGTCACCTGGTGTTACCTGGGTACACCTGGGGGTCACTGGGGTCACCTGGGAGTCACCTGAAGTTCACCTGGGATCACCTGAAACTCACCTGCGACACCCGGGGTCACCTGGGATCACCTGAAACTCACCTGGGGTCACCTGGGCACACCTGGGGTCATGTGGTGTCATCTGAAACTCACCTGGGGTCACCTGGGGTCACCTGGGGTCACCTGGAACTGGCCCAAAATTTCCCTGGCGCTCACCTGACATTTACCTGGAGCTCACCTGAAATCAGCCCAAATTCAGCCCAAAATTCGCCCAAAATTCACCCCAAATTTCACCCCAAATTCAGCCCAAAATTGACCCGAAATTCACTTGAAATTGAGCCCAAAATTCACCTCAAATTTACCTGGAGCTCACCTGAAACTCACCTGAGATTCACCTGAAATTGGGCCAAAAACTCACCTGAGATTCACCTGAACTCCTTGAATTCACCAAAATTGACCGAAATTCACCCTGAGATTCACCTGGAGCTCACCTGGAATTCGGCCCAAAATTGACCCGAAATTCACCCAAATTTCACCCCAAAATTCACCCAAAATTCACCTGGAGCTCACCTGGAATTCGGCCCAAAATTGACCCGAAATTCTCCTGAAATTCAGCCCAAAATTCACCTCAAATTCACCTGGAGCTCACCTGAAACTCACCTGAGATTCACCTGAAATTGGGCCAAAAACTCACCTGAGATTCCCCTGGAGCTCACCTGAAACTCACCTGAGATTTACCTGGAGCTCACCTGAAATCAGCCCAAATTCAGCCCGAAATTCACCCAAATTTCACCCCAAATTCAGCCCAAAATTGACCCGAAATTCACCTGAAGTTCAGCCCAAAATTCACCTCAAATTTACCTGGAGCTCACCTGAAATCAGCGCCAAATTCAGCCCAAAATTGACCCGAAATTCACCTGAAGTTCAGCCCAAAATTTACCTGGAGCTCACCTGAAATCAGCCCAAAATTCACCCGAAATTCACCCCAAATTCAGCCCAAAATTGACCCAAAATTCACTTGAAATTGAGCCCAAAATTCACCTCAAATTTACCTGGAGCTCACCTGAAACTCACCTGAGATTCACCTGGAGCTCACCTGGAATTCACCCAAAATTGACCCGAAATTCACCCAAAATTCACCCCAAATTTCACCTGGAGCTCACCCCAGAATCGGCTCAAATTTCGGGCTCCTGACCCCCCCCCAAATTTTGGGGTCCTGATCCCGAATTTTGGGGTGCTGATCCCGAATTTGGGGACCCAATCCCAAATTTCGAGCTCCACATCCCAAATTTGAGCCCCTGATCCCCAAATTTCGGGATTTTGATCCCAAATTTCGGGGTTCCCATCCCAAATTTTGGGGTGCTGATCTCGGATTTCGGGGTTCTGATCCCAAAGTTTGGGTCCTGACACCAAATTTTGGGGTCAAGATCCCAAATTTGAGCCCCTGACCCCCAAATTTCATCCCCTAACCCCCAAATTTCGGGGTCCTGATCCCAAATTTTGGCGTCTTGATCCCAAATTCTGGGGTCCCAGTCCCAGATTTGGGGATCCTCCTCCCAAATTTTCGGGTGCTGATCCCAAATTTTGGGGTCCCCATCTCGAATTTCGGCCCCTCAACCCAAATTTTGGGTTCCAGATCCCAAATTTGAGCTTCTAACCACGAAATTTCTTCGCCTGACCCCCAAATTTTGTCCCTTAACCCCCAAATTTTGGGGTCCCCATCCCAAATTTTGGGGTGCTGATCTCGGATTTCGGGGTTCTGATCCCAAAGTTTGGGTCCTGACACCGAATTTTGGGATCAAGATCCCAAATTTGAGCCCCTAACCCCCAAATTTCATCCCCTAACCCCCAAATTTCGGGGTTCTGATCCCGAATTTTGGAGTCTTGATCCCAAATTTTGGGGTCCCAGTCCCAGATTTGGGGATCCTGATCCCGAATTTTGGGGTTCCCATCCCAAATTTTGGGGTGCTGATCCCGAATTTGGGGTCCCCATCCCAATTTTCGGGGTCCTGATCCCGAATTTGGGGTCCCCATCCCAAATTTTGGGGTGCTGATCCAAATCTTCGGGGTGCTGACCCCCAATTTCGGGGTTCCCATCCCAAATTTCGGGGTGCTTACCCCAATTTCGAGTGCTGATCCCAAATTTCGGGGTGCTGATCCCCGAATTTGGGGTTCCCATTCTAAATTTCGGGGTGCTGATCCCCAGATTTGGGGTTCCCATTCCTAATTTCGGGGTACTGATCCAAATTTTCGGGGTGCTGATCCAAATTTTCGAGTCCCCATCCAAATTTCGGGTGCTGACCCCCAGTTTCGGGGTTCCCATCCCTAATTTCGGGGTATTGATCCCGAATTTGGGGTTCCCATCCCTAATTTAGGGGTGCTGATCCCAATTTCGGGTGCTGATCCAAATTTTCGGGTCCCCATCCCTAATTTCGGGGTGCTAACCCCCGAATTTGGGGTTCCCATCCCCAATTTCGGGGTGCTGATCCCGAATTTCGGGGTGCTGATCTCGAATTTGGGGTCCCCATCCTAAATTTCGGGGTGCTGATCTCAGCTTCAGGTTCCATCCCTAATTCCAGGATACTGATCCAAATTTTCGAGTACTGATCCAAATTTCGGGGTCCCCATCTCAATTTTCGAGTGCTGATCCCGAATTTCGAGTCCCCATCCCGAATTTCGGGGTGCTGACCCCAAATTTCGGGGTGTTGATTCCCCAATTTCGGGGTGCTGATCCCAAATTCGGGGTGCTGATCCCGAATTTGGGGTTCCCATCCCGAATTTCGGGGTGCTGACCCCAAATTTCGGGGTTCCCATCCCCAAATTTCGGGGTGCTGATCCCAATTTTCGGGTTCCCCATCCCCAAATTTCGGGGTGCTGATCCCAGTTTTCGGGGTCCCTTTCCCAAGTTTCTGGGTGCTGATCCCTAATTTCGGGGTGCTGATCCCGAATTTGGGGTTCCCATCCCTAATTTCGGGGTTCCCATCCCTAATTTCGGGGTACTGATCCAAATTTTCGGGTGCTGATCCAAATTTTCGGGGTGCTGATCCCGAATTTGGGGTTCCCATCCCAATTTCGGGGTGCTGACCCTAATTTGGGGTTCCCATCCCAAATTTCGGGGTGCTGATCCAAATTTTCGGGGTGCTTACCCCAATTTCGGGGTGCTGACCCCAAATGTCGGGGTGCTGATCCCAAATTTTGGGGTGCTGATCCCCAATTTGGGGTTCCCATCCCGAATTTCGGGGTGCTGACCCCAATTTCGGGGTTCCCATCCCGAATTTCCGGTGCTGATCCCGAATTTGGGGTTCCCATCCCGAATTTTGGGGTGCTGATCCCAATTTTGGGGTGCCCATCCCAAATTTCGGGGTGCTGATCCCGAATTTGGGGTTCCCATCCCGAATTTTGGGGTGCTGACCCCAATTTTGGGGTGCCCATCCCAAATTTCGGGGTGCTGATTCCGAATTTGGGGTGCCTATCCCCAATTTCGGGGTGCTGACCCCAAATTTCGGGGTGCTGATCCCGAATTTGGGGTGCCTATCCCGAATTTCGGGATGTTCATCCCAATTTTCGGGGTCCCCATCCCCAAATTTCGGGGTGCTGATCCCGAATTTGGGGTTCCCATCCCTAATTTCGGGGTCCCCATCCCAAATTTTCGGGGTGCTGATCCAAATTCCGGGGTGCTGATTCCGAATTTGGGGTCCCCATCCCAAATTTCAGGGTGCTGATCCCCAATTTTGGGGTTTCCATCCCACATTTCGGGGTGCTGATCCCGAATTTGGGGTTCCGATCCCTAATTTCGGGGTGCTGATCCCAAATTTCGGGGTGCTGACCCAAATTTCGGGGTGCTGATCCCAAATTTCACCTCCTAATGCCCAAATTTGATCCCTTAACACCCAAATTTTGGGGTCCCCATCCCTAATTTTGGGGTGCTGATCCCGAATTTTGGGGTGCTGATCCCGAATTTGGGGTCCCCATCCCCAATTTCGGGGTGCTGATCCCGAATTTGGGGTTCCCATCCCGAATTTGGGGGTGCTGACCCCAATTTTGGGCCCCAGGCCCCGCAGGTCCCCGCCGTGGCCGGGCACTCGCTGACCTCGGGGGGACCCTGGGGCGTTTTCCTGGTCGGGGGCTTCTCCCCCCAGAACGGCTTCAACACAGAACTGCTCATCTTCGACCCCCAGACCCAAAAATGGGGGTGGGCGCCCGAACAGGGACCCCCCCACAGGTAACCCCTTAAAAATTTGGGAAATTGGGGGGAAAATCGGGGGGGAAATTTGGGGGGAAAATTTGGGGGAAATAAGAAAAATTGGAAAAATTTAGGGTGAAAAATGGGAAAATATCGCAAAAATTTGGGGAAAACATTGGGAAAATTTGGGGAAATTCGGGAAATTTGAGAAAAAATTGGGGGAAATTGGGGAAAAAATTAGGAAAATTTGGGAAATTGGGGAAATGGGGTTGGGAGCCCAGACAGGGACCCCCCACAGGTAAACTACCCAAAAATTTGGGAAATTAGGGAAAATCGGGGGAAAATTTGGGGTGAAAAATTGGGGTGAAAAATGGGAAAATTTGGGGAAAATGGGAAAAATTGGGGGAAAATTTGGGGAAAAATAGGGGGCGTAGAGGGGTGAAAATGGGAAAAATTCGGGAAAATTTGGGGGAAAAATAGAATTGGGGAATAATTGGGGGAAAAATTGGGGAAATGGGGGAAATTGAGGGAAAATAGGAAAAATTTGGAAAAATTTTGGGGTGAAAATGGGAAATATGGCAAAAATTGGGGGAAAATTTGGGGAAAATTCGGGAAATTTGAGAAAAATTGGGGGAAATTGGGGAACATTTGGGTAAATTGGGGGGGAAATTGGGGAGAAATGGGGAGTGGGGCGCCCAGACAGGGACCCCCCACAGGTAAACCGCCAAAAATTTGGGGGAAATTGGGGAAAATCGGGGGAAAATTTGGGGTGAAAGAATTGGGGTGAAAAATGGGAAAATTTGGGGAAAATGGGAAAAGTTAGGGGAAAATTTGGGGAAAAATAGGGGGCGTAGAGGGGTGAAAATGGGAAAAATGGGAAAAAATTTGGGGGGGAAAATGGGAATAATTGGGGAATAATTGGGGAAAATTGGGGGAAAATGGGGGAAATTGAGGGAAAATAGGAAAAATTTGGAAAAATTTTGGGGTGAAAAAATGGGAAATATGGCAAAAATTGGGGAAAATTTGGGGAAAATTGGGAAATTTGAGAAAAAATTGGGGGAAATTGGGGAAAATTGGGAAAATTTGGAGGAATTGAGGGAAATGGGGGTGGGAGCCCAGACTGGGACCCCCCACAGGTAAAGTGCCCAAAATTTGGGGGAGTTGAAGCGAAATCGGGGGAAAATGGGGGGAGATTGGGGGAAAATAAGAAAAATTGGAAAAATTTTGGGGTGAAAATGGAAAAATGGTAAAAGTTTGGGGGAAAATTGGGAAAATTTGGGGGAAAATAGGAAAACTCAGGAAATTCGAGAAAAATTGGGGGAAATTGGGGAAAGAATTTGGGAAATTGGGGAAAACCTGGGGAAATTTGGGGGAAATGGAGGAATTTGGGAAATGGAGGAAAAATAAGAAAAATTTGGGAGTTTTGAGAAATGGGAAAATGGCAAAAATTTGGGGAAAAATTGGGGAAATTTGGGGAAAATTCGGGAAATTTGAGAAAGAATTGAGGAAAATTAGGGAAATTTGGGAAAATTGGGGGAAAATCAGAAATTTGGGGGAAATTGGGGAAAATGGATGAAATTTGGGGAAATGGGAGGAAAATAAGAAAAATTGGAAAATTTTGGGGTGAAAATGGGAAAAATGGTAAAAGTTTGGGAAACATTGGGGAAAATTTGGGGAAAATTTGGGAAATTTGAGAAAAATTGGGGAAATTGGGGAAAAATGGGAAAAATTTGGGGAAATTGGGGAAAAATCGGGGAAATTTGGGGGAGAATTGGGGTGAAAATGGGAAAATTTGGGGAAAATTTGGGTTAAAATGGGAAAAATTGGGGAAAATTTGGGGAAAAATGGGAAGGGATAGTGGGGTGAAAATGGGAAAAATTCGGGAAAATTTGGGGGAAAATGGGAATAATTGGGAAAAATTGGGGGAAAATGGGGAAAAATGGGGGGAAATTGAGGGAAAATAGGAAAATTTTGGAAAAATCGGAAAAAATGGCAAAAATGTGGGGAAAATTGGGGAAAATTTGGGGGAAAATTGGGGAAAATTCGGGGAAATTTGAGAAAAAATTGAGGGAAAATTGGGGAAAAATTTGGAAAAATTTGGGAAATTGGGGGAAACCGGGGAAATTGGGGAGAAAAATGGAGGAAATTTGGGGAAATTGAGGGAAAATAAGAAAATTGGAAAATTTTGGAGTGAAAAATGGGAAAAAATGGCGAAAATTTGGGGGGAAATTGGGGAAAATTTGAGGAGAAAATTGGGGAAAAATTGGGGTAATTGGGGAAAAATGGGAAAAATTTGGGAAATTGGGGGAAAATCGGGGGGAATTTGGGGGAAATTGGGGGAAAATGGAGGAAATTTGAGGGGAAATGGAGGGAAAATATGAAAATTGGAAAAATTTTGGGGTGAAAAATGGGAAAAATGGGAAAAATTTGGGGGAAAAATTGGGGAAAATTTGGGGGGAAAATTTGGGGAAAATTGGGGAAATTCGAGAAAAATTGGGGGGAAATTGGGGAAAATTTGGGAAATTGGGGAAAACTGGGGAAATTTGGGGGGAAAATGGAGGAAATTTGGGGGAAATGGAGGAAAAATAAGAAAAATTGGAAAATTTTGGGGTGAAAATGGGAAAAATGGCAAAAATTTGGGGGAAAATTGGGGGAATTTGGGGAAAATTAGGGAAAATTCGGGAAATTTGAGAAAGAATTGAGGGAAAATTGGGGAAATTTGGGAAAATTGGGGGAAAATCGGGGAAATTTGGGGGGAAATTGGGGGGAAAATGGGAAAATTTGGGGAAAATTTGGGTTAAAATGGGAAAAATTGGGGAAAATTTGGGGAAAAATGGAAGTAGTGGGGTGAAAAATGGGAAAAATTCCGGGAAAATTTGGGGGGAAAAATGGGAATAATTGGGGAAAAATTGGGGGAAAAATTGGGGGAAAATGGGGAAAAATGGGGAAATTGAGGGAAAATAGGGAAAATTTTGGGGTGAAAAATGGGAAAAATGGCAAAAATGTGGGGGGAAAATTGGGGAAAATTTGGGGGGGAAAATTGGGGAAAATTCGGGAAATTTGAGAAAAAATTGAGGGAAAATTGGGGAAAAATTTGGGAAAATTTGGGGAAATTGGGGGAAAATCCGGGGGAAATTGGGGGAGAAAATGGAGGAAATTTGGGGGAAATTGAGGAAAATAAGAAAAATTGGAAAAATTTTGGAGTGGAAAATGGGAAAAATGGGGAAAATTTGAGGGGGAATTGGGAAAAATTGGGGGGAAAATTTGGGAAATTGGGGAAAAATGGTAGAAATTTGGGGTGAAAATGGGAAAAATTCGGGAAAATTTCGGGCGGAAAATGGGAATAATTGGGGAATAATTGGGGAAAAATTAGGAAAATTGGGGAAAATTGGGGGAAAATTGAGGGAAAATAGGAAAAATTTGGGGAAATTTTGGGGTGAAAAGAGGAAAAAACTGGGAAAAATTTGGGGGAAAAAATGGGGAAAATTGGGGAAATGTTTGGGGGAAAAATGGGGAAAATTTGGGGTGAAAAATGGGAAAAATTGGGGGGAAAATGGCAAGAAAAATGGGAAAAATTTGGGAAATTGACCCAAAATCCCCCAAAATCTCCCCAAAATTTCCCCAATTTCTAGGTATCTCTGGTCACTCAGCCCCGTTCCACGAGCCCTCGGGGTCGCTCTGGGTGTTTGGGGGGCAGCGGCTCCACCTGGAGCCCCCTTCCCAAAATCACCCAAAATCCCCCCAAAATCCGCCAGAATCGCCCCAAAATGTCCTCGAAATCCTCCCAAAATCACCCCAAACTTTCCTAAAATCACCCAAAATCGCCCCAAAATCGTTCCAAAATCATCCCAAAATCATCCCAAAATCAACCCAAAATCATCCCAAAAATCACCCTAAAATCGTCCCAAAATCACCCCAAATCATCCCAAAATGACCCAAAATTTCCCAAATTCCCCCCCCCCAGGCATCTACGGTCACTCAGCCTCGTTCCACGAGCCTCGGGTCGCTTCTGGGTGTTTGGGGGCAGCGGTTCCACCTGGAGCCCCCCTCCCCAAAATCCCACCCAAATGACCCCAAAATCACCCCAAACCTTCCTAAAATCACCCCAAATCACCCCCAATATCCCCAAATCCTCCCAAAATGACACAAAATCACCCCAAAATGTCCCCAAAATCCCCCCAAAATCATCCCAAACTCATCCCAAAATGTCCCCAAATCATCCTGAAATGACCTAAAATCCCCCCAAAATCACCCAAAATCCCCCCAAAATCCCCCCCAAAATCACCCAAAATCCCTCCAAAATCATCCCAAAATCACCCCAAACCTTCCTAAAATCCCCCAAAATCCCCCCAAAATCCCCCAAAATCCCCCCAAAATCACCAAAATCACCAAAATCCTGCAAAATCCCCCCAAAATCACCCTAAAATCTCCCAAAATCCCCCAAAATAACCCAAAATCCTTAAAATGCCCCAAAATCCCCAAAATTCCCCCCCCAGGCATCTACGGTCACTCAGCCTCGTTCCACGAGCCCTCGGGGTCGCTCTGGGTGTTTGGGGGGCAGCGGTTCCACGTGGAGCGGGTGGGGCCGAGCGCGGAGCTGTACAGCCTGCACCTGGCCCGGCTCACCTGGAGCCTGCTGGCGCCGGCCAGGGGGGACAAGGTGAGGGAAAATAAATTTGGGGTGATTTGGGGAAAATTTGGGAAATTTTGAGGTCATTAAATGGGATTTTTGGGGGTTAAAATGGGATTTTTGGGGATTTTTGGGGGTCCCTGCAGCTGGCCCGGCTCACCTGGAGCCTGCTGGCGCCTGCCAGGGGGGACAAGGTGAGAGAAAATAAAATTTTGGGAAATTTTGGGGTGATTTGGGGAAAATTTGGGGTCATTAAATGGGATTTTGGGGGTTAAAATGGGATTTTGGGGGATTTTGGGGTCCCTGCAGTTGGCCCGGCTCACCTGGAGCTGCTGGCGCCTGCCAGGGGCAGCAAGGTGAGAGAAAATAAAATTTGGGGTGATTTGGGGAAAATTTGGGAAATTTTGGGTATGTTTGGGGTAATTAAATGGGATTTTTGGGGTTAAAATGGGATTTTTCGGGATTTTTGGGGATTTTTGGGGTCCCTGCAGCTGGTCCGGCTCACCTGGAGCTGCTGGCGCCCGGCCAGGGGGACAAGGTGAGGGAAAATGAAATTTTGGAAAATTTGGGGAAAATTTGGGAAATTTTGGGGTGATTAAATGGGATTTTTGGGGGTTAAAATGGGATTTTTTGGGGATTTTTGGGGGATTTTGGGGGTCCCTGCAGCTGGCCCGGCTCACCTGGAGCCTGCTGGCACCGGCCAGGGGCAGCAAGGTGAGAGAAAATAAAATTTTGGAAATTTGAGAAAATTTGGGAAATTTTGGGGTAATTAAATAAGATTTTGGGGGGTTAAAATGGGATTTTTGGGGGTTTTTTGGGGGTCCCTGCAGCTGGCCCGGCTCACCTGGAGCCTGCTGGCGCCGGCCAGGGGGGACAAGGTGAGAGAAAATAAAATTTTGGGAAATTTTGGGGTGATTTGGGAAATTTTGGGGTCATTAAATGGGATTTTTGGGGGTTAAAATGGGATTTTTGGGGGATTTTTGGGGGTCCCTGCAGCTGGCCCGGCTCACCTGGAGCTGCTGGCACCGGCCAGGGGGACAAGGTGAGGGAAAATAAATTTGGGGTGATTTGAGAAAATTTTGGGAAATTTTGGGTGGGTTTGGGGTCATTAAATGGGATTTAAATGGGATTTTTGGGGTTAAAATGGGATTTTTGGGGATTTTTGGGGTCCCTGCAGCTGGCCCGGCTCACCTGGAGCTGCTGCACTGCCAGGGGCAGCAAGGTGAGAGAAAATAAATTTGGGGTGATTTGAGAAAATTTTGGGAAATTTTGGGGTCATTAAATGGGATTTTTGGGGGTTAAAATGGGATTTTGGGGGATTTTTGGGGGATTTTGAGGGTCCCTGCAGTTGGCCCGGCTCACCTGGAGCTGCTGGCGCGCCTGCCAGGGGGCCAAGGTGAGAGAAAATGAAATTTGGAAAATTTGGGAAAATTTGGGAAATTTTGGGGTGATTAAATGGGATTTTTGGGGGTTAAAATGGGATTTTTGGGGATTTTTGGGGGATTTTTGGGGGTCCCTGCAGCTGGCCCGGCTCACCTGGAGCTGCTGCACCTGCTAGGGGCAGCAAGGTGAGAGAAAATGAAATTTTGGGAAAATTTGGATAAATTTTGGGAAGATTTTAGGGGAATTTGGGGTGATTAAATTGGATTTTTGGGGGTTAAAATGGGATTTTTGGGGATTTTGGGGTTCCTGCACTGGCCCCGGCTCACCTGGAGCTGCTGCACCTGCCAGGGGGACAAGGTGAGAGAAAATAAAATTTTGGGAAATTTTGGGAAATTTTGGGGTGATTAAATGGGATTTTTGGGGGTTAAAATGGGATTTTTGGGGATTTTGGGGTCCCTGCAGCTGGCCCGGCTCACCTGGAGCTGCTGGCGCCGGCCAGGGGGACAAGGTGAGGGAAAATAAATTTGGGGTGATTTGGGGAAAATTTGGGAAATTTTGGGGTCATTAAATGGGATTTTGGGGGTTAAAATGGGATTTTGGGGGTTAAATGGGATTTTTGGGGGTCCCTGCAGCTGGCCCGGCTCACCTGGAGCTGCTGGCGCCTGCCAGGGGGGGCAAGGTGAGAGAAAATAAATTTGGAGAAATTTTGGGGTGATTTGGGGAAAATTTGGGTGGGTTTGGGGTCGTTAATTTGGATTTTTGGGGGTTAAAATGGGATTTTTGGGGATTTTGGGGATTTTGGGGGTCCCTGCAGCTGGTCCGGCTCACCTGGAGCTGCTGGCGCCGGCCAGGGGGGCCAAGGTGAGGGAAAATAAATTTGGGGTGATTTGGGGAAAATTTGGGGTGATTTTGGGGTGATTTGGAGTGATTTGGGGTCATTAAAGGGGATTTAAATGGGATTTTTGGGGGTTAAAATGGGATTTTGGGGGATTTTTGGCGGTCCCTGCAGCTGGCCCGGCTCACCTGGAGCTGCTGGCGCCTGCCAGGGGGACAAGGTGAGGGAAAATAAAATTTGGGAAATTTTGGGGTGATTTGGGAAAATTTGGGTGGGTTTGGGGTCATTAAATGGGATTTAAATGGGATTTTTGGGGGATTTTTGGGGGTCCCTGCAGCTGGCCCGGCTCACCTGGAGCTGCTGGCGCCGGCCAGGGGGACAAGGTGAGGGAAAATGAAATTTGGGAAAATTTGGGAAATTTTGGGGTGATTAAATGGGATTTTGGGGGTTAAAATGGGATTTTTCTGGGATTTTGGGGGATTTTTGGGGTCCCTGCAGCTGGCCCGGCTCACCTGGAGCTGCTGCACCTGCCAGGGGCAGCAAGGTGAGGGAAAATAAAATTTTGGGAAATTTTGGGGTGATTTGGGAAAATTTGGGGTCATTAAATGGGATTTTTGGGGGTTAAAATGGGATTTTTTGGGGATTTTTGGGGGATTTTTGGGGGTCCCTGCAGCTGGCCCGGCTCACCTGGAGCTGCTGGCGCCGGCCAGGGGGGACAAGGTGAGAGAAAATGAAATTTGGGGAAATTTTGGAAAAATTTGGGTGAGTTTGGGATGATTAAAGGAATTTTTTTCAGATTTAAATGGGATTTTTTGGGGTTTAAATGGGATTTTTGGGGATTTTAAAGGGGTTTTAAGGGGTTAAATGGGATTTTTTTGGGGGTTAAATGGAATTTTGGGATCTTTAAATGGAATTTTGGGATCTTGAAATGGAATTTTGGGATTTTTAAATAAAATTTTGGGATTTTTAAATAAAATTTTGGGGAATTTTGGGGTCATTAAATGGGATTTTGGGCTCTAAATGGGATTTTTGGGGGGTTTAAATGAGATTTTAATGGGATTTTTTGGGGTGTAAATGGAATTTTTTTGGGGTCAAATGGATTTTTGGGGATTTTTTGGGGGGGTCTCACAGGGATTTTGGGTCTTGAAATGGAATTTTGGGGATTTATAAATTTTGGGGGTTTTTTGGGGTCGTTTTGGGATCATTTAATGGAATTTAGTTCAAAATTGGGGTTTTTGGGGGGGGTTTTTTGGGGATTTTTTGGGTCTGAGCTCTCGGGATTTTTTTTGGTGTGTCCCCTAAAATTTTTTAGGTGTTCCCTAAAATTTTTGGGGGATCCCCAAATTTTGGGGTGTCTGGGGCTCATTTTAGGTCATTTAATGGATTTTTTTTCTGTTTTTGGGGATTTTTTGGGGATTTTTTGGGATTTTTTGGGTCTGAGCTCTCGGGATTTTTTTTTGGGGTGTCCCCTAAAATTTTTTAGGAGTTCCCTAAAATTTTTTGGGGGATCCCCCAAATTTTGGGGTGTCTGGGGCTCATTTTGGGATCGTTTCTGGGTCTTTTTTTGGGTATTTTAATGGGATTTTATTTAATTTTGGGGCTTTTTTGGGGGTTTTTTTTAGGTTTTTGGGGATTTTTGGGTCTGAGCTCTCGGGATTTTTTTAGGGTGCCCCTAAAATTTTTTCGGGGGATCCCCCAAATTTGGGGGAGTCTCTCTAAATTTTGGGCTCATTTTGGGCTCATTTTATGCCATTTTATTCCGATTTTTCGGGTTTTTTGCATCTGAGCTCTCGGAATTTTTTGGGGGGATCCCAAAATTTTTAAAATCTCCCTAAAATATTTTTGGGGATCCCCCCAAATTTTGGGGTGTCTGGGCCTCATTTTGGGCTCATTTAATGCCATTTTATTCAATTTTTTTCGGATTTTTTCGGGGTTTTTTGCCTCTGAGCTCTCGGGACTTTTTTGGGGGGGGATCCCCTAAAATTTTTTTGGGGGTTCCCCCCCTCCCCCAGCCCCGCCCCCACTATTTCCACGCTGCTGCGATTTTGGGGGACACCCTGGTGGTCCTGGGGGGCCGCAGCGACCGCAGCGACTTCAGCAACGAGATCCTGCTGTACCAGATCCGCTGCAACGCCTGGATCCTGCCCCCTCACCGGTCAGGGGGCCCCGGATTTGGGGAGGGGTCTCTGGAGTCGGGGGGGTCAAAAAATGGTGGGGGAACCCCAAAAATTGGGTGAAAATCGGGTGAAATTTGGGTTAAAAATGGGCAAAAAAGGGTTAAAAATGGGGAATTTTGGGGAGAAATTGGGTCTGGGGGCTTCAGGGAAAGGAGGAATTGGGGTCCCCGAATTTGGGGAGGGGTCTCTGGAATCGAGGGGGTCCCAAAAAGGGGGGGTACCCCAAAAATTGGGTGAAAATCGGGTGAAATTTGGGTTAAAAATGGGCAAAAAATGGTTAAAAATGGAGATTTTGGGTGGAAATTGGGTCTGGGGGCTTCAGGGAGGGTCCCCCGAATTTGGGGAGGGGTCTCTGGAACTGGGGGTTCCCAAAATGGGGTGGACCCCAAAACATCGGGTGAAATTTGGGTTAAAAATGGTTTTAGGAACGTTTAAACCCCAATTTTGGGAATATTTTCAGGATATTTTTAGGGTTTTTTTAGGATTTTTTCAGGATATTTTCAGGAAAATTTCAGGATATTTTTAGGATATTTTTAGGGAATTTTGGGAAAATTTTAGGATCTTTTCAGGATATTTTTAGGATATTTTTAGGTAACTTTCAGGATGTTTTCAGGATATTTTTAGGAAATTTTAGGATATCTTTGCTGATTTTAGAAACATTTAAACCCCAATTTCGGGAATATTTTTAGGCTATTTTTAGGTTATTTTTGGGATATTTTCAGGAAAATTTTAGGATATTTTTAGGATATTTTTAGGGAATTTTGGGAAAATTTTAGGATATTTTCAGGATATTTTTAGGGTATTTTTAGAGTATTTTCAGGATATTTTTAGGCTATTTTCAGGATATTTTTTGGTGACTTTCAGGATATTTTTAGGAAATTTTTAGGATATCATTGCTGATTTTAGAAACATTTAAACCCCAATTTTCGGGAATATTTTTAGGCTATTTTTAGAATATTTTTGGGATATTTTCAGGAAAATTTTAGGATATTTTTGGGATATTTTTAGGTAACTTTCAGGATATTTTTAGGATATTTTTAGGCTATTTTTAGGATACATTTTCAGGCTATTTTCAGGATATTTTAAGGCTATTTTTAGGCTATTTTCAGGATATTTTCAGGATATTTTCAGGAAAATTTTAGGATATTTTTAGGGAACTTTTAGGGAATTTTTAGGGAATTTTGGGAATATTTTTCGACATTTTCAGGAAATTTTCAGGATATTTTTAGGGCATTTTCAGGATATTTTTAGGCTATTTTTAGGTAACTTTCAGGATATTTTTAGGATATTTTTAGGATATCTTTGCTGATTTTAGGAACATTTAAACCCCAATTTCGGGAATATTTTTAGGATATTTTGAGGATAGTTTTAGGCTATTTTCAGGACAATTTCAGGATATTTTTAGGAAATTTTAGGAATATATTTAGGATATTTTTAGGATATTTTCAGGATATTTTTAGGATATTTTTGGGATATTTTCAGGAAAATTTTAGGATATTTTTAGGGCATTTTAAGGATATTTTTAGGAAATTTTTAGGAATATATTTAGGATATTTTCAGGATATTTTTAGGATATTTTTAGAATATTTTCAGGATATTTTCAGGATATTTTCAGGATATTTTCAGGATATTTTTAGGTAACATTCTGGATATTTTCAGGATATTTTCAGGCTATTTTCAGGACATTTTCAGGACATTTTTAGGTAATTTTTAGGTAATTTTCAGGCTATTTTCAGGACATTTTCAGGCTATTTTCAGGATATTTTTGGCTATTTTTAGGATATTTTCAAGACATTTTCAGGAAATTTTCAGGACATTTTCAGGACACTTTTAGGCTATTTTTAGGCTATTTTCAGGCTATTTTTAGGCTACTTTCAGGCTATTTTAGGCTTTTTTAGGATATTTTCAGACTATTTTTAGGCTATTTTCAGGACATTTTCAGGACATTTTCAGGATATTTTCAGGCTATTTTCAGGCTATTTTCAGGACATTTTCAGTACATTTTCAGGCTATTTTCAGGCTATTTTCAGGACATTTTCAGGCTATTTCCAGGACATTTTAAGGCTATTTTCAGGCTATTTCCAGGCTATTTTCAGGCCGTTTTTGCTGATTTATTTCTTTGTTTCTCTGCAGACCCTGCCCTGGTGGGCCCCCATACCCCCTCGGTGGGCCACGCCCTGGCCGCCCTGGGGGAGCTCCTGCTAGTCTCGGGGGGCTTCGACGGGGGGGCCCTGGGGGGGCTCTGGGGGCTGCGGGTGCCCCCCGAGCCCTGCTGGGCCCTGGGGACCCCAGAGCTGCAGCCAGGGGGGGCCTGTGCCTGGTGTGGGGGGGAGATGTCGGGGGGCTGAGGAGGCCCAGAGGTGAGAAATTGGGAATTTTGGGAATTTTTGGGATTTTTTGGGGGAGGTTTTATGGGGATTTGGGGGGTTAAAATGGGATTTTGGGGGGTTTAAAGGGATTTTGGGGTTAAAATGGGATTTTGGGGGGTTAAAATGGAATTTTGGGGGTTTAAAGGGGATTTTGGGGGTTAAAATGGGATTTTGGGGGTTAAATGGAATTTGGGGGTTAAATGGGATTTTGGGGGTTTAAATGGAATTTGGGGGTTTAAATGGGATTTTGGGGTTAAAATGGGATTTGGGGGCGCCTGTGCCTGGTGTGGGGTCAGATGTCGGGGGGCTGAGGAGGCCCAGAGGTGAGAAATTGGGATTTTGGGAATTTTTTGGGATTTTTGGGATTTTTTGGGGAGGGTTTATGGGGATTTGGGGGTTAAAATGGGATTTGGGGGGTTAAAATGGGATTTTGGGGGGTTTAAAGGGGATTTTGGGGGGTTAAAATGGGATTTTGGGGGGTTAAAATGGGATTTTGGGGGTTAAAATGGGATTTTGGGGGTTTAAATGGGATTTTGGGGGTTAAAATGGGATTTTGGGGGGTTTAAAGGGGATTTGGGGTGCCTGTGCCTGGTGTGGGGGGAGATGTCGGGGGCTGAGGAGGCTGAAAGGTGAGAAATGGGGATTTTGGGAATTTTGGGAATTTTGGGGAGGTTTATGGGGATTTTGGGGGTTTAAATGAGATTTTGGGGGGTTAAAATGGGATTTTGGGGGGGGGTTTAAAGGGGATTTTGGGAGGTTTAAATGGAATTTTGGGGGGTTTAAATGAGATTTTGGGGGTTAAAATGGAATTTTGGGGGGTTTAAATGGAATTTGGGGGGTTTAAATGGGATTTTGGGGGGGTTTAAATGGGATTTTGGGGGTTTAAATGGAATTTTGGGGGGGGTTAAAATGGGATTTTGGGGGGTTTAAAAATGGGATTTGGGGGCCTGTGCCTGGTGTGGGGGAGATGTCGGGGGGCTGAGGAGGCCCAGAGGTGAGAATTTGGTTTTTGGGAATTTTGGGATTTTTGGGAGGTTTAAATGGGATTTTTGGGGGGTTAAAATGGGGATTTGGGGGGTTTAAAGGGGATTTTGGGGGGTTTAAATGGGATTTTTGGGGGTTAAAATGGGATTTTGGGGGGTTTAAATGGAATTTTGGGGGTTAAAATGGGATTTTGGGGGCCTGTGCCTGGTGTGGGGGAGATGTCGGGGGCTGAGGAGGCTGAGAGGTGAGAAATTGGTTTTGGGAATTTTGGGAATTTTTGGGATTTTTGGGGAGGGTTTGTAGGGGATTTGGGGGGTTAAAATGGGATTTTGGGGGGTTTAAAGGGGTTTGGGGGTCTGTGCCTGGTGTGGGGGGAGTCGAAGGCTGAGGAGGCTGAAAGGTGAGAAATTGGGATTTTGGGAATTTTGGGAATTTTGGGAGGTTGAAATGGGATTTTGGGGGGTTAAAATGGGATTTTGGGGGGTTAAAATGGGATTTTGGGGGGTTAAAATGGAATTTTGGGGGTTAAAATTGGATTTTGGGAGGTTAAAATGGGATTTTGGGGGAATGCAATTTTGGAATTTTGGGGGTTAAAATGGGATTTTGGGGGTTAAAATGGGATTTTGGGGGTTTAAATGGGATTTTGGGGGTTAAAATGGGATTTTGGGGGCCTGTGCCTGGTGTGGGGGGAGATGTCGGGGGCTGAGGAGGCTGAGAGGTGAGAAATTGGGGATTTTGGGGATTTTTGGGGATTTTTGGGGGGTTAAAATGGGATTTTGGGGGTTAAAATGGAATTTTTGGGGGATAAAATGGGATTTTGGGGGGTTAAATGGGATTTTGGGGGTTAAAATGGAATTTTGGGTGGTTAAAACCGGATTTTGGGGGGTTAAAATGGGATTTGGGGATTAAAATGGGATTTTTGGGGGGTTTAAAGGGGGTTTGGGGCCTGTGCCTGGTGTGGGGGAGATGTCGGGGGCTGAGGAGGCTGAAAGGTGAGAAATTGGTTTTTGGGAATTTTGGGTTATTTTTGGGAGGTTGAAATGGAATTTTGGGGGTTAAAATGGGATTTTGGGGTTTAAATGGAATTTTGGGGGGTTAAAATGGGATTTTTGGGGGTTTAAATGGAATTTTGGGGGTTAAAATGGGATTTTGGGGGGTTAAAATGGGATTTTGGGGGTTTAAATGGGATTTTAGGGGGTTAAAACCGGATTTTGGGGGGTTTAAAGGGGTTGGGGGCCTGTGCCTGGTGTGGGGGAGATGTCGGGGGCTGAGGAGGCTGAGAGGTGAGAAATTGGGAATTTTGGGAATTTTGGGTTATTTTGGGAGGTTGAAATGGAATTTTTGGGGGTTAAAATGGGATTTGGGGGTTTAAATGGAATTTTGGGGTGGTTTAAATGGGATTTTGGGGGTTAAATGGGATTTTGGGGGTTAAATGGGATTTTGGGGGGTTTAAATGGAATTTTGGGGGCCTGTGCCTGGTGTGGGAGATGTCGTGGGGCTGAGGAGGCTGAGAGGTGAGAATGGGGATTTTGGGAATTTTTGGGGATTTTGGGAGGTTGAAATGGAATTTTGGGGGTTTAAAATGGGATTTTGGGGGTTTAAAATGGAATTTTGGGGGGTTTAAATGGAATTTTGGGGGGTTTAAATGGGGATTTTGGGGGTTAAAATGGGATTTTGGGGGTTAAAATGGGATTTGGGGGTTAAAACCGGATTTTGGGGGTTAAAATGGGATTTTGGGGGTTAAAATCGGATTTTGGGGGGGTTTAAATGGGATTTTGGGGGTTTAAATGGGATTTTGGGGGGTTAAAATGGGATTTTGGGGGGTTAAAATGGGATTTTGGGGGTTTAAATGGGATTTTGGGGGGTTAAAATGGGATTTTGGGGGTTTTAGAGGGTTTTTGGGGATTTTTGGGGATTTTTGGGGATCTGGGGGGGGGTTTAAAGGGGATTTTTGGGGGTTAAAATGGAATTTTGGGGGTTTAAATGGGATTTTGGGGGATTTTAAATGGAAATTTGGGATTTTAAATGGAATTTTGGGGGTTTAAATGGAATTTTGGGATTTTAAATGGAATTTTGGGGGTTTAAATGGAATTTTGGGGCGTTTAAATGGAATTTTGGGGGTTTAAATGGAATTTTGGGATTTTAAATGAAATGTTGGGATTTTAAATGAAATTTTGGGATTTTAAATGGAATTTTGATGGGTTTAAATGGAATTTTAGGGAGTTTAAATGGAATTTTGGGAGGTTTAAATAAAATTTTTGGGGGTTTAAATGGAATTTTGGGATTTTAAATGAAATTTTGGGTGGTTTAAATGGAATTTTGGGGGTTTAAATGGAATTTTGGGTAGGTTTAAATGGAATTTTGGGATTTTAAATGGAATTTTGGGATATTTGGGGGGATTTAAACATTATTTTGGGGAGATTTGGTTGAAATTTGGGCACCCTGGGGGGGATTTTGGGGGCCTGGCTCCTGCAGGGCTGGTTCGGGGTGTTTAATTAGATTTTAATTAAGTGTTAATTAGGTTTTAATTAATGAGGTTTGATAGCCCCTCCCCCAGGCTGGGGTGCTCGCCCCTCCCCCACCCCCGGGTGGTTAATTGGGTATTAATTGAATGATTATTATGTGATAATTATATATTGATTAGATATTAATTAGCCGTTAATTAATTGTTAATTCTGTTTAATTGCCCCTCCCCCAGGCTGGGGTGCTCGCCCCTCCCCCACCCCTGCGCCCCCTTCCCCCGGGACCCCCAGGAGTGCCGGAGGCTCCGGAGCTGCAGCGAGTGCCTGGCCCAGCACCCCCTGGGGGGCTCGGTGAGACCCCAAAATATCCCAAAACCTGCCCAAAATTATCCCAAAATCACCCCAAAAATATCCCAAAAATGGTAAAAAAAAATCAAAAAAATCCCGCCTGAAATGGCCCAAAAATGACCCAAAATCGGCCCCAGGAGCTGCAGCAGTGCTCTGGCCCAGCACCCCTGGGGGAGCCTCGGTGAGACCCCAAAACTGCCCAAAATCACCCCAAAAATATCCCAAAATCACCCCAAAAATATCCCAGAAATGGTAAAAAAATCAAAAAATCCCGCCTGAAATGGCCCAAAATGACCCAAAATACACCAAAAATAGCCCAAAATTCACACCTGAAACAGCACAAAAATATTCCATAAATATCCCAAAAATAGTCCAAAAATATTCCAAAAATAGCCCAAAAATAGCCCAAAAACTGCCCAAAAATGGTAAAAAAAAAATCAAAACAATCCCGCCTGAAATGGCCCAAAAATGACCCAAAATCGGCCCCAGGAGCTGCAGCAGTGCCTGGCCCAGCACCCCCTGGGGGGCTCGGTGAGACCCCAAAACTGCCCCAAAATATCCCAGAAATAGCCCAAAAACTGCCCAAAAATAGCCCAAAAATATCCTAAAAACTGCCAAAAATATCCCAAAAACGGTGAAAAAATCAAAAATCCCGCCTGAAATGGCCCAAAAATGACCCAAAATACACCAAAAATAGCCCGAAATTCACACCTGAAACAGCCCAAAAATATTCCATAAATATCCCAGAATTATCCCAAAAATATTCCAAAAATATCCCAAAAATATTCCAAAACTGCCCAAAAATATCCCAAAAATGGTAAAAAAATCAAAAAATCCTGCCTGAAATGGCCCAAAATGACCCAAAATCGGCCCCAGGAGCTGCAGCAGTGCCTGGCCCAGCACCCCTGGGGACTCGGTGAGACCCCAAAAATATCCCAAAATCACCCCAAAAATATCCCAAAATCACCCCAAAAATATCCCAAAAACGGTGAAAAAAAATCAAAAAAATCCCGCCTGAAATGGCCAAAAAATGACCCAAAATACACCAAAAATAGCCCAAAATTCACACCTGAAACAGCCCAAAAATATTCCATAAATATCCCAAAAATAGCCCAAAAATATTCCAAAAATAGCCCAAAAATATCCCAGAAATATTAAAAAAAAAATCAAAAAAATCTCACCTGAAATGGCCCAAAAATGACCCGAAATACACCAAAAATAGCCCAAAATTCACACCTGAAACAGCCCAAAAAGACCCAAAAATAGCCCAAAAATAGCCCAAAAATATCCCAAAAACTGCCCAAAAATGGTAAAAAAATCAAAAAATCCCGCCTGAAATGGCCCAAAATGACCCAAAATACACCAAAAATAGCCCAAAATTCACACCTGAAACAGCCCAAAAATATTCCATAAATATCCCAAAAATAGCCCAAAAATATTCCAAAAATAGCCCAAAATATTCCAAAAACTGCCCAAAAATATCCCAAAAATGGTAAAAAAAAATCAAAAAAATCCCGCCTGAAATGGCCCAAAAATGACCCAAAATCGGCCCCAGGAGCTGCAGCAGTGCCTGGCCCAGCACCCCCTGGGGGGCTCGGTGAGACCCCAAAATATCCCAAAATCACCCCAAAAATAGCCCAAAATCACCCCAAAAATAGCCCAAAATTGTTACCAAAAAATCAAAAAAATCCCGCCTGAAATGGCCCAAAAATGACCCAAAATACACCAAAAATAGCCCAAAATTCACACCTGAAACAGCCCAAAAATATTCCATAAATATCCCAAAAATAGCCCAAAAATATTCCAAAATAGCCCAAAATACCCCAAAACTGCCCAAAAATGGTAAAAAAATCAAAACAATCCCGCCTGAAATGGCCCAAAATGACCCAAAATCGGCCCCAGGAGCTGCAGCAGTGCCTGGCCTAGCACCCCTGGGGGCTCGGTGGGACCCCAAAAACTGCCCAAAATATCCCAGAAATAGCCCAAAACTGCCCAAAATTATCCCAAAAATGGTTAAAAAAATCAAAAAATCCCGCTCTGAAATGGCCCAAAAATGAGCCAAAAATACACCAAAAATAGCCCAAAATTCACACCTGAAACAGCACAAAAATATTCCATAAATATCCCAAAAATAGCCCAAAAATATTCCAAAAATAGCCCAAAAATAGCCCAAAAATATCCCAAAAATGGTAAAAAAAAATGAAAAAAATCCCACCTGAAATGGCCCAAAAATGACCCAAAATACACCAAAAATAGCCCAAAAATCCCACCTGAAACAGCCCAAAAATGACCCAAAAATATCCCAAAATCACCCCAAAAATATCCCAAGAACTGCCCAAAAATGGTAAAAAAATCAAAAAATCCTGCCTGAAATGGCCCAAAATGACCCAAAATACACCAAAAATAGCCCAAAATTCACACCTGAAAAAGCCCAAAAATATTCCAAAAATAGCCCAAAAATATTCCAAAAATATCCCAAAAATATTCCTAAAACTGCCCAAAAATATTCCAGAAATACTAAAAAAAAAAATCAAAACAATCCCACCTGAAATGGCCCAAAAATGACCCAAAATCGGCCCCAGGAGCTGCAGCAGTGCCTGGCCCAGCACCCCCTGGGGGGCTCGGTGAGACCCCAAAAATATCCCAAAATCACCCCAAAAATATCCCAAAAACTGCCCAAAAATATCCCAAAAATGGTAAAAAAAAATGAAAAAAATCCCGCCTAAAATGGCCCAAAAATGACCCAAAATACACCAAAAATAGCCCAAAATTCACACCTGAAACAGCCCAAAAATATTCCATAAATATCCCAAAAATAACCCAAAAATGTTACCAAAAATATTCCAAGAATAGCCCAAAAATGTTAAAAAAATAAAAATATCCTGCCTGAAATGGCCCAAAAATGACCTAAATCGGCCCCAGGAGCTGCAGCAGTGCCTGGCCCAGCACCCCTGGGGGGCCTCGGGAGACCCCAAAAATATCCCAAAATCACCCCCAAAAATATCCCAAAATTGTTACAAAAAAATCAAAAATATCCCACCTGAAATGGCCCAAAAATGACCCAAAACACACCAAAAATAGCCCAAAATTCACACCTGAAACAGCCGAAAAATGACCCAAAAATATTCCAAAATTACCCCAAAAATATCCCAAAAACTGCCCAAAAATGGTAAAAAAAAATGAAAAAAATCCTGCCTGAAATGGCCCAAAAATGACCCAAAATACACCAAAAATATCCCAAAAATCCCACCTGAAACAGCCCAAAAATGACCCAAAAATAGCCCAAAAATATTCCAAAAATAGCCCAAAAATATTCCAAAAATATCCCAAAAATGTTAAAAAAATAAAAAATCCCACCTGAAATGGCCCAAAATGACCCAAAATCGGCCCCAGGAGCTGCAGCAGTGCCTGGCCCAGCACTCCCTGGGGGGCTCGGGAGACCCCAAAACTGCCCAAAAATATCCCAAAAATATCCCAAAACTGCCCAAAAATATCCCAGAAATGGTAAAAAAATCAAAAAATCCTGCCTGAAATGGCCCAAAAATGACCCAAAATACACCAAAAATAGAACAAAATTCCCACCTGAAACAGCCCAAAAATGACCCAAAAATATCCCAAAAATAGCCCAAAAATATCCCAAAATCACCCCAAAATTATCCCAAAAATGGTAAAAAAAAATGAAAAAAATCCCGCCTAAAATGGCCCAAAAATGACCCAAAATACACCAAAAATATCCCAAAAAAATCCCAAAAAATCCAAAGAATATTTTTTAAAATCCAAAAAATATCCCAAAAATAACCCAAAAATACCAAAAAAATCCCCAAAAAATCCCAAAAATATCCAAAAAAATCCCCCAGAAAATCCCAAAACCCCCACCTGAAACAGCCAAAAAATATCCCAAAAATATAAAAAAAAAACCCCAAAAAATCCCAAAAATAACCCAGAAATATCAAAAAATATCCCCAAAAATTCCCAAAAATATCAAAAAAATCTATAAAAATCCCAAAAATATCCCAAAAATCCCCCCTAAAATCCCATTTTTTACCCCTAAAAATCCCATTTTTCCCCAAAATCTCCTTTTTTTCCCCAAATCTCCATTTTTTCCCCCAAAATCCCAATTTTAGACACCCAGGACCCCCAAAAACCCTTCTGAGACCCCCAAAAACCTTCAAAAAAAAACCTTTAAAATCCCCATTTTTCCCCCAAAATCGCCATTTTTTCCCAAAATCCACATTTTTCCTAAAATCTCCATTTTTCCCCCAAAATCCCCATTTCAGACACCCAGGACCCCCAAAACCCCTAAAAAATCCCATTTTTTCCCCGTTTTGCCCTAAAATCCCCATTTTTCCACCAAATCTCACCCGGGTTTTTTCCCAAAATCCCCATTTTTCCCAAAATCCCCATTTTTCCCCTAAAATCCTCATTTTTTTCCCCAAAATCCTTATTTATTCCCCCAAAATCCCCATTTTTTCCCCCAAAATCCCAATTTCAGACACCCAGGACCCCCAAAAAACCCGAAAAAATCCCATTTTTTCCCCATTTTTTGCCCTAAAATCCCCATTTTTCCACCAAATCTCACCGGGTTTTTTCCCAAAATCCCCATTTTTCCACCAAAAATCCCCATTTTTTCCCAAAATCCCCATTTTTTCTCTAAAATCCCAATTTTAGACACCCAGGAGCCCCAAAAACCCTTCTAAGACCCCCAAAAAATCACCTTAAAATCCCCGGTTTTTTCCCTAAAATCCTCATTTTTTTCCCTTAAAATCCCCATTTTTTCCCAAAATCTCCATTTTTCCACCCAAAATCCCCATTTTTCCCCCAAAATCCCCATTTTTCCACCCAAAACCCCCAAAATCCCAATTTCAGACATCCAGGACCCCCAAAAAACCCGGAAAATCCCATTTTTCCCCGTTTTTTGCCCCTAAAATCCCCATTTTTCCACCAAATCTCACCGGGTTTTTTTCCCAAAATCCCCATTTTTCCCCCCAAATTTTAATTTCCCAGGGTCCCCCCCCTGCAAGTGGTGCACCAACTGCTCCGAGGGCGCCTGCATCGGGCCGAGGGCAGCTGGGACTGCGGGACCCCAAAACCTCCCCAGAAACCCTGAAATCCTTTTTAACCAAAATCCCCATTTTCCCACCAAAATCCCCATTTTTCCCAAAATCCCCATTTTTCTCCCAAAATCCCCATTTTTTCCCCCAAAATCCCCATTTTTCCCCCAAAATCCCAATTTTAGACACCTAGGACCCCAAAAAAACACCCTAAAAATCCCATTTTTTCCCCGTTTTTGCCCTAAAATCCCCATTTTCCCACTCAAATCTCACCGGTTTTTCCCAAAATCCCATTTTTCCCCCTAAATTTTTTTTTTTTTCCCAGGGTCCTCCCCCTGCAGTGGGTGCACCAACTGCCCCTGAGGGCGCCTGCATCGGGCCGGGGCAGCTGGGACTGCGGGACCCCAAAACCTCCCCAGAAACCCTAAAATCCTTTTTAATCAAAATCCCCATTTTCCACCTCAAAAATCCCCATTTTTCCCAAAATCCCCATTTTTTCCCCCAAAATCCCAATTTTAGACACCCAGCACCCCCAAAACCCTTCTAAGACCCCCCAAAAACGCTCTTAAATCCCTTTTTTCCCCTAAAATCCTCATTATTTTCCCTTAAAAATCCTCATTTTTTCCTCTAAAATCCCCATTTTTTCCCCAAAATCCCATTTTTCCTCCCCAAACCCCCAAAATCCCAATTTTAGACACCCAGGACCCCCAAAACCCTTCTGGGACCCCCCAAAAATCACCTTAAAATCCCTTTTTTCCCTAAAATCCCCATTTTTTCCCTTAAAATCCCCATTTTTCCTCTATAATTCCCATTTTTCCCCAAAATCCCCATTTTTTCCCCCAAAATCCCCATTTTTTCCCCCAAAATCCCCATTTTTCCCCCAAAATCCCAATTTCAGACACCCAGGACCCCCAAAAACCCTAAAAATCCCATTTTTCCCCGTTTTGCCCTAAAATCCCCATTTTCCCACCAAAAATCCCCATTTTTCCCAAAATCCCCATTTTTTCCCCAAAATCCCATTTTTCCCCAAAATCCCCATTTTTCCCCCCAAAATCCCGATTTCAGACACCACCCAGACCCCCAAAAAACCCTAAAAATCCCATTTTTTTCCCCATTTTTGCCCTAAAATCCCCATTTTCCCACCAAAATCCCCATTTTTCCCAAAAATCCCCATTTTTCCCCCAAAATCCCCATTTTTCCCCCAAAATCCCCATTTTTCCCCCCAAAATCCCAATTTCAGACACCCAGGACCCCCAAAAACCCAAAAATTCAATTTTTTCCCGTTTTTGCCCTAAAATCGCCATTTTTCCACCCCAAATCTCACCGGGTTTTTTCCCAAAATCCCCATTTTTCCCCCAAATTTTTTTTCCAGGGTCCTCCCCCTGCAAGTGGTGCACCAACTGCCCCGAGGGCGCCTGCATCGGGGCCGGGGCAGCTGGGACCGCGGGACCCCAAAACCTCCCCAGAAACCCTAAAATCCTTTTTTAACCAAAATCCCCATTTTCCCACCAAAATCCCCATTTTTCCCAAAATCCCCATTTTCCCACCAAAATCCCCATTTTTCCCAAAATCCCCATTTTTTCCCCCAAAATCCCAATTTTAGACACCCAGGACCCCAAAACCCTTCTAAGACCCCCAAAAGTCGCCTTAAAATCCCCCTGCTTTTTTTCCCTAAAATCCTCATTTTTTCCCTTAAAATCCTCATTTTTTCCCCAAAATCCCCATTTTTTCCCCAAAATCCTTATTTTTCCCCAAAATCCACATTTTTCCCCCCAAAACCCCCAAAATCCCAATTTCAGACACCCAGGACCCCCAAGAACCTCCAAAAAATCTCCAAAAAACCCTAAAAAATCCCATTTTTTCCCGCTTTTGCCCTAAAATCCCCATTTTTCCACCAAATCTCACCGGTTTTTCCCAAAATCCCCATTTTCCCAAAATCCCCATTTTTCTCAAAATCCCCATTTTTCCCCCAAAATCCCCATTTTTTCCCCAAAATCTCCATTTCCTCCCCCCCAAAACCCCCCAAAATCCCAATTTCAAACACCCAGGACCCCTAAAAAACCCTATAAAATCCCATTTTTTTCCCATTTTTGCCCTAAAATCCCCATTTTCCCACCAAATCTCACTGGGTTTTCCCAAAATCCCCATTTTTCCCCCCAAATTTTTTTTCCCCAGGGTCCCCCCCCCTGCAAGTGGTGCACCAACTGCCCCGAGGGCGCCTGCATCGGGGCCGGGGGCAGCTGGGACTGCGGGGCCCCAAAAACCTCCCCAGAAACCCTAAAATCCTTTTTTAACCAAAATCCCCATTTTCCCACCAAAAATCCCCATTTTTCCCAAAATCCCCATTTTTTCTCCCAAAATCCCAATTTTAGACACCCAGGACCCCCAAAACCCTTCTGAGACCCCCAAAATCGCCTTAAAATCCCCTTTTTTTCCCCCTAAAATCCTCATTATTTTCCCTTAAAATCCTCATTTTTTCCTCTAAAATCCCCATTTTTTCCCCAAAATCCCCATTTTTCCTCCCCAAAACCCCCAAAAATCCCAATTTCAGACACCCAGGACCCCCAAAACCTCCAAAAGTCCCCAAAAAAACCTGAAAAATTCAATTTTTTCCCCATTTTTGCCCTAAAATCCCCATTTTCCCACCAAATCTCACCGGTTTTTCCCAAAATCCCCATTTTTCCCCCAAATTTTTATTCCCCAGGGTCCTCCCCTGCAAGTGGTGCACCAACTGCCCCGAGGGCGCCTGCATCGGGGCCGGGGGCAGCTGGGACTGCGGGGCCCCAAAAACCTCCCCAGAAACCCTAAAATCCTTTTTTAACCAAAATCCCCATTTTCCCACCAAAAATCCCCATTTTTCCAAAAATCCCCATTTTTTCCCAAAATCCCCATTTTTTCCCAAAATCTCCATTTTTTCCCCCAAAATCCCCATTTTTTCCCCAAAATCACCATTTTTTCCCCAAAATCCCCATTTTCCCCTCAAAACACCCAAAATCCCAATTTTAGACACCCAGGACCCCAAAACCCTTCTAAGACCCCCAAAAATCACCTTAAAATCCCCGGTTTTTCCCCTAAAATCCTCATTTTTTCCCTTAAAATCCCCATTTTTCCTCTATAATTCCCATTTTTTCCCCAAAATCCCCATTTTTCCCCCAAAATCCCCATTTTTCCCCCCTCAAAACACCCAAAATCCCAATTTCAGACACCCAGGACCCCCAAAAAAACCCTAAAATCCCATTTTTTCCCCATTTTTGCCCTAAAATCCCCATTTTTGCCCTAAAATCCCCATTTTTCCACCAAATCTCACCCGGGTTTTTTCCCAAAATCCCCATTTTTCCCTAAATCCCCATTTTTTCCCCTAAAATCCTCATTTTTTCCCCCAAAATCCTTATTTTTTTCCCCCAAAATCCCCATTTTTCCCCTCAAAACACCCAAAATCCCAATTTTAGACACCCAGGACCCCCAAAAACCCTTCTGGGACCCCCAAAAAATCACCTTAAAATCCCCTTTTTTTTTCCCTAAAATCCTCATTTTTTCCCTTAACATCCCCATTTTTTCCTCTAAAATCCCATTTTTCCCCAAAATCCCCATTTTTCCCAAAATCCCCATTTTTTCCCCTAAAGTCCTCATTTTTTCCCCAAAATCCTTATTTATTCCCCCAAAATCCCCATTTTTTCCCCCAAAATCCCAATTTTAGACACTAGGACCCCCAAAAAAACCCTAAAAAATCCTATTTTTTTCCCGTTTTTTGCCCTAAAATCCCCATTTTCCCACCAAATCTCACCGGGTTTTTTCCCAAAATCCCCATTTTTCCCCCCAAATTTTTTTTCCCCAGGGTCCCCCCCCCTGCAAGTGGTGCACCAACTGCCCCGAGGGCGACTGCATCGGGGCCGGGGGCAGCTGGGACTGCGGGACCCCAAAAACCTCCCCAGAAACCCTAAAATCCTTTTTTAACCAAAATCCCCATTTTCCCACCAAAAATCCCCATTTTTTCCCAAAATCCTCATTTTTTCCCTTAAAATCCCAATTTTAGACACCCAGGACCCCAAAACCCTTCTAAGACCCCCAAAAAATCGCCTTGAAATCCCCGTTTTTTTCCCTAAAATCCTCATTATTTTCCCTTAAAATCCTCATTTTTTCTTATAAAATCCCCATTTTTCCCAAAATCTCCATTTTTCCACCCCAAATCCCCATTTTTCCGCCCAAAACCCCCAAAATCCCAATTTCAGACACCCAGGACCCCCAAGAACCTCCAAAAAATCTCCAAAAACCCTAAAAATCCCAATTTTTCCCCATTTTTGCCCTAAAATCCCCATTTTTCCACCAAATCTCACCGGGTTTTTCCCAAAATCTCCATTTTTTCCCAAAATCCCCATTTTCCCCCCCAAAATCCCAATTTTAGACACCCAGGACCCCCAAACCATCCCCAAAAACCCTCTAAAAATCTTCATTCTCCTGACTAAAACTCCTTAAAAATCCCATTTTTTCCCGTTTTTGCCCTAAAATCCCCATTTTCCCACCAAATCTCACCCGGGTTTTTTCCCCAAAATCCCCATTTTTCCCCCAAATTTTTTTTTCCCAGGGTCCCCCCTGCAAGTGGTGCACCAACTGCCCCGAGGGCGCCTGCATCGGGGCCGGGGGCAGCTGGGACTGCGGGGCCCCAAAACCTCCCCAGAAACCCTAAAATCCTTTTTAACCAAAATCCCCATTTTCCCACCAAAATCCCCATTTTTCCCAAAATCCCCATTTTTCCCAAAATCCCCATTTTTTCTTCCAAAATCCCCATTTTTTTCCCCAAAATCCCCATTTATGCCACCCAAAATCCCCATTTCAGACACCCAGGACCCCCAAAACCTCCAAAAAATCCCCAAAAACACCCAAAAAAATCCCATTTTTTCCCGTTTTTGCCCTAAAATCGCCATTTTTCCACCAAATCTCACCGGGTTTTTCCCAAAATCCCCATTTTTCCCCCAAAATCCCAATTTTAGACACCCAGGACCCCAAAACATCCCCAAAACCCTCTAAAAATCTTCATTCTCCTGACTAAAACCCCTTAAAAATCCCATTTTTTCCCGTTTTGCCCTAAAATCGCCATTTTTCCACCAAAAATCCCCATTTTTTCCCAAAATCCCCATTTTTCCACCAAAAATCCCCATTTTTCCCCAAAATCCCCATTTTTTCTCCCAAAATCCCAATTTTAGACACCAATGAGCCCCAAAACCCTTCTAAGACCCCCAAAAATCACCTTAAAATCCTTTTTTTTTTCCCTAAAATCCTCATTTTTTTCCCTTAAAATCCCCATTTTTTCTTATAAAATCCCCATTTTTTCCCAAAATCTCCATTTTTCCCCCAAAATCCCCATTTTTTCCCCAAAATCCCCATTTTTCCCCCCAAAACCCCCAAAATCCCAATTTCAGACACCCAGGACCCCCAAAAAACCCGAAAAAATTCAATTTTTTCCCGTTTTTGCCCTAAAATCCCCATTTTCCCACCAAATCTCACCGGGTTTTTCCCAAAATCCCCATTTTTCCCCCAAATTTTTTTTCCCAGGGTCCCCCCCCTGCAAGTGGTGCACCAACTGCCCCGAGGGCGCCTGCATCGGGGCCGGGGGCAGCTGGGACTCGCGGGCCCCAAAACCTCCCTAGAAACCCTAAAATCCTTTTTTAACCAAAATCCCCATTTTCCCACCAAAAATCCCCATTTTTCCCAAAATCCCCATTTTTTCTCCCAAAATCCCCATTTTTCCCCCAAAATCCCCATTTTTCCCCCCCAAAACACCCAAAATCCCAATTTCAGACACCCAGGATCCCCAAAAAAACCCTAAAAAATCCCATTTTTTCCTTATTTTTTGCCCTAAAATCCCCATTTTTCCACCAAATCTCACCGGGTTTTTTCCCAAAATCTCCGAGTTTTTTCCCAAAATCCCCATTTTTCCCCCAAAATCCCAATTTCAGACACCCAGGACCCCAAAACATCCCCAAAAACCCTCTAAAAATCTCCATTCTCCTGACTAAAACCCCCTTAAAAATCCCATTTTTTCCCCGTTTTTTGCCCTAAAATCGCCATTTTTCCACCAAATCTCACCGGGTTTTTTCCCAAAATCCCCATTTTTAACCCTAAAATCCTCATTTTTTTTTCCCAAAATCCTTATTTTTTCCCCAAAATCCCCATTTTTCCCCCCAAAATCCCAATTTCAGACACCCAGGACCCCTAAAAATCCCATTTTTCCCGTTTTTGCCATAAAATCCCCATTTTTCCACCAAATCTCACCGGGTTTTTCCCAAAATCCCATTTTTCCCCCAAATTTTTATTCCCCAGGGTCCCCCCTGCAAGTGGTGCACCAACTGCCCCGAGGGCGCCTGCATCGGGGCCGGGGCAGCTGGGACTCGCGGGCCCCAAAAACCTCCCCAGAAACCCTAAAATCCTTTTTAACCAAAATCCCTATTTTCCCACCAAAAATCCCCATTTTTCCCAAAATCCCCATTTTTTCTCCCAAAATCCCCATTTTTTCCCCAAAATCCCCATTTTTCCCCCCCAAAATCCCAATTTTAGACACCCAGGACCCCCAAAAAACCCTAAAAAATCCCATTTTTTCCCCGTTTTTTGCCCTAAAATCCCCATTTTCCCACCAAATCTCACCGGGTTTTTTCCCAAAATCCCCATTTTTCCCCCCAAATTTTTTTTTGCCAGGGTCCCCCCCCCTGCAAGTGGTGCACCAACTGCCCCGAGGGCGCCTGCATCGGGGCCGGGGGCAGCTGCCGGCGGGAGAACGATTGTCGCATCAACCAGCGCGAGATCTTCGCGCCGCAGAACTGCAGCGAGGCGGCGTGCGGGGCGCCCGACTGCCCCAGGTGTGTCAGGGCCGGCAGGTGCATGTGGACACGGCAGTTCAAGAGAACAGGTGAGCCAAAAATTGGGGATTTTGGAAAAAATTGGGAAAAATTTGGAGAAAATTCGGCAAAATTTTGGGCTGTTTTAGGGCGATTTTGTGGTGATTTATGGCAGATTTTGGGGGATTTTGGGGCACCTGACTGCCCCAGGTGTGTCAGGGCCGGCAGGTGCGTGTGGACACGGCAGTTCAAGAGGACAGGTGAGAGATTTGGGGAAAATTGGGGAAAATTTAGCAAAATTTGGGAAAAATTCGGCAAAATTTGGGCTGTTTTAGGGCGATTTGTGGTGATTTATGGCAGATTTTGGGGGATTTTGGGGGATTTTTGGGGGATTTTGGGGCACCCGACTGCCCCAGGTGTGTCAGGGCCGGCAGGTGCGCGTGGACACGGCAGTTCAAGAGGACAGGTGAGCCAAAAATTGGGAAAATTTGGGAAAATTTGGGAAAAATTTGGAGAAAATTCGGCCAATTTTGGGCTGTTTTACGGCAGTTTTGTGGTGATTTGTGGCAGTTTTGGGGGATTTTGGGGGATTTTGGGGCACCCGACTGCCCCAGGTGTGTCAGGGCCGGCAGGTGCGTGTGGACACGGCAGTTCAAGAGGACAGGTGAGAGATTTGGGGAAAATTGGGAAAAATTTGGGAAAATTTGGAAAAAATTTGGGAAAAATTCGGCTAATTTTCGGCTGTTTTCTGGAGATTTGGGGGGTCTCGAGTGGATTTTGGGGGGTTTGATAGGTTTGCGGGGTGCACACGGCAGTTCAAGACGACAGGTGAGAGATTTTGGGAATTTTAGGAAAAATTTGGGGGATTTTGGCAAAATTTGGGGAGATTTGAGGAGGATTTGAGATTTTGGGGGATTTTGGGGGATTTTTGGGGGATTTTTGGGATTTTGGGGCTCCCCCACTGGCCCAGGTGCCTCTGTCAGACTCACCTGTGGGGTCCCACCTGACTCACCTGTGCCCAGGTGAGACCAGAGCTCACCTTGACCCTGCTCTGGGCACCAGTACAGACCAGTACAGACCAGTATAAACCAGTGAGGGCAAACTGGGGGTTCCCTGAACCCTTTACCTGTCTGAGCTCACCTGAGCTCACCTGAGCTCACCTTTCCAGGTGAGACCCATCCTGAACCTTCCTTTAAGAACCAGTACAGACCAGACCAAACCAGTACACACCAGTATAAACCAGTACAGACCAGACCAAACCAGTATAAACCAGTACAGACCAGTATAAAACAGGTCAAACAGGGAGTTCCGTGAACCCTTTACCTGTGGGATCTCACCTGAGCTCACCTGTACAGGTGAGACCCATCCTGAACCTTCCTATAAGTGCCAGTATAGACCAGACCAAACCAGTACAGACCAGTATAAACCAGTCAGGCCAAACTGGGGGTTCCCTGAACCCTTTACCTGTCTGAGCTCACCTGAGCTCACCTGTCCAGGTGAGACCCGATGGATCCTGAACCTTCCTTTATGAACCAGTACAAACCAATATGAACCAGTACAGACCAGTATAAACCAGTGAGGGCAAACTGGGGGGTTCCCTGAACCCTTTGCCTGTCTGAGCTCACCTGAGCTCACCTGTGCAGGTGAGACCCGACACATCCTGAACCTTTATGAACCAGAACAGACCAGACCAAACCAGTACACACCAGTATAAACCAGTTCAGACCAGTATAAACCAGTACAGACCAGTACAGACCAGTATAAACCAGTGAGGGCAAACTGGGGGTTCCTGAACCCTTTACCTGTCTGAGCTCACCTGAGCTCACCTGGCCAGGTGAGACCCGACGCATCCTGGACGTGCTTCAGGCACTGGGCTGGGGCTGCTCTGGGCACCAGTACAAACCAGTACAAACCAGTAACACCAAACTGGGGGGTTCTGTCTCACCTGTCTCACCTGTGCAGGTGAGACCCGGCGCATCCTGAGCGTGCAGCCCGCCTACGACTGGACGTGCTTCAGGCACTGGCTGGGGCTGCTCTGGGCACCAGTACAGACCAGTACAAACCAGTACAAACCAGTAACACCAAACTGGGGGGTTCTGTCTCACCTGTGCAGGTGAGACCCGGCGCATCCTGAGCGTGCAGCCCGCCTACGACTGGACGTGCTTCAGCCACTGGGCTGGGGCTGCTCTGGGCACCAGTACAGACCCGTATAAACCAGTATAAACCAGTAACACCAAACTGGGGGGTTCTGTCTCACCTGTCTCACCTGTGCAGGTGAGACCCGGCGCATTCTGAGCGTGCAGCCCGCCTACGACTGGACGTGCTTCAGCCACTGGGCTGGGGCTGCTCTGGGCACCAGTACAGACCAGTACAAACCAGTAACACCAAACTGGGGGTTCTGTCTCACCTGTCTCACCTGTCTCACCTGCGCAGGTGAGACCCGGCGCATCCTGAGCGTGCAGCCCGCCTACGACTGGACGTGCTTCAGGCACTCACTGGGGCTGCTCTGGGCACCAGTACAGACCAGTACAGACCAGTACAGACCAGTAACACCAAACTGGGGGTTCTGTCTCACCTGTGCTCACCTGCGCAGGTGAGACGCGGCGCATCCTGAGCGTGCAGCCCGCCTACGACTGGACGTGCTTCAGCCACTCGCTGCTCAACGTGTCGCCGATGCCGGTGGAGTCGGCGCCGCCGCTGCCCTGCCCCTCCCCCTGCCACCTGCAGCGCTCCTGCCGCGCCTGCCTGGCCGCGCCCGGCGCCGACGGCGGGTGGCAGCACTGCCTGTGGAGCGTGGCCCTCGGCCAGGTGAGTCCCAAAAAAATCTGCGGAGTTTGGGGATTTATTTTGGTTTTTTTTTTAATTTTTTGGATTTTTTTCGGATTTTTTTCGGATTTTTTTGATTTTTTTTCCAATTTTTTCGGATTTTTTTTCAATTTATTTCGGATTTCTTTGGATTTCTTTTCGAATATTTTTGGGATTTTTTTCGGATTTTTTTCGAATTTTTTTTCGAATTTTTCTGAATTTTTTTCAATTTTTTTCGATTTTTTTTTTTTCGAATTTTTTCAGATTTTTTTATTTTTTTCAGATTTTTTTCCATTTTTTCTGATTTTTTCAAAATTTTTCGGATTTTTTTTTAATTTTTTTTAATTTTTTTGATTTTTTTTCGAATTTTTTCGGATTTTTTTTCAATTTATTTCGGATTTCTTTGGAATTTTTTTCGGATTTTTTCGATTTTTTCGGATTTTTTCGATTTTTTTCGGATTTTTTAGATTTTTTCAGATTTTTTTTAGATTTTTTTCGGATTTTTTTCGGATTTTTTTCGGATTTTTTTCGATTTTTTTCGATTTTTTTTAGATTTTTTCGATTTTTTTCAGATTTTTTTCGGATTTTTTTCGATTTTTTTCGGATTTTTTTGGATTTTTTCGGATTTTTTTAGATTTTTTTCGATTTTTTTTCGGATTTTTTTAGATTTTTTTTTTTTCCAGATTTTTTTCGGATTGTTTTCGAATTTTTTTGGATTTTCGGATTTTTTCGATTTTTTCGGATTTTTTTACCAAATTTTTTTCAAATTTTGTTGGATTTTTTTTTTCGGATTTTGAATTTTTTCGGACTTTTTTCGATTTTTTTCGGATTTTTTTCGATTTTTTTTTCGGAAATTTTTTCGGATTTTTTCAATTTATTTCGGATTTATTTGGATTTTTTTTCGGATTGTTTTCGATTTTTTTCGGATTTTTTTCGGATTTTTTTTAGATTTTTTTCAGATTTTTTTCGGTTTTTTTTTAGATATTTTTTCGGATTTTTTTTCCAATTTATTTCGGATTTTTTTGGATTTTTTTGGATTTTTTTTTTATTTTTTTCGGATTTTTTTGGATTTTTTTCAGATTTTTATCGGATTTTTTCGATTTTTTTTCGATTTTTTTCGGATTTTTTTCAATTTATTTCGGATTTCTTTGGATTTTTTTTCGGATTTTTTTCGATTTTTTTTCGAATTTATCTGAATTTTTTTCAATTTTTTTTGATTATTTTTTTTCGAATTTTTTCAGATTTTTTTAAAATTTTTTTCACTTTTTTTTCCATTTTTTCAGATTTTTTTCGAAATTTTTTCGATTTTTTTCAGATTTTTTTCGGATTTTTTTCGATTTTTTTTCGAATTTTTTCGGATTTTTTTTCAATTTATTTCAGATTTCTTTGGATTTTTTTCTGAATATTTTTGGGATTTTTTTCGATTTTTTCGGATTTTTTATAAAATTTTTTTCAAATTTTGTTGGATTTTTTTAGATTTTTTTTCGATTTTTTTCGGATTTTGTTTTGATTTTTTTTCGAAATTTTTCGGATTTTTTTTCGAGTTTTTTTCGAATTTTTTCGATTTTTTTCGATTTTTTTCGTCTTTTTTTTTGGGATTTCAGGGATTATATTAAGACAATTTAATGGGAATTTTGGGGTTTCTTTGGGGGTTTTTTGGGGGTTTTTTTGGTTTTGTTGGGGTTTTTTTGGGAGCTTCTTTTGGTTCTTTTGGGGGTTTTTTGGGGGTTAATTTTGGGTTAATTTTAGGATATTTTGGTGTCTCTCACCCCAAAATTTCCCAAATTTTTCTGTTTTTTCCCAGTGCCTCAGCCCCAGCTTCGCCCCTGGGGCTCGTGGGGATTTTTGGGATTTTTGGGGATGTTTTTTAATTTTTGGGGGTTTTTTGGGGATTTTTTAAGATTTTTCGGGGGATTTTTTGGGATTTTTTTTGGGATTTTTGGGGATTTTTGGGGATTTTTGGGGATTTTTTGGGGGATTTTTGGGGATTTTGGGGGATTTTTGGGGGATTTTTGGGGTTTTTGGGATTTTTGGGGGATTTTTGGGGCATTTTGTGGGGTTTTTTGGGGCTATTTTTGGGGCGGTTTTTGGGGGATTTTTGGGATTTTTTGGGAGGCTTTTTGGTGTTTTTTGGGGGTTTTTGGGGATTTTTGGGGGATTCTTTGGTGTTCTTTTGGGAGGTTTTTTATGGGATTTTTTGGGGGTTTTTTGGGGGATTTTTGGGGGGTATTTTTAGTGTCATTTTTGGGGATTTTTTGGGGGATTTTTGGGGGATTTTTGGGTGATTTTTGATGTTTTTGGGAAATTTTTATGGGTTTCTTGGGGGTTTTGGGGGATTTTTACGTCGGATATTTTTGGGGTTTTTTGGAGTTTCCTGCTCGGGATTTTTTCCTGTTTTATTAACCCAATACTTTAATTTAAATTTAATATATTCTGCAGTCTCCCTAACCCCAAAATTTCCCAAATTTCTCTCTTTTCCCCCCGAGTGCCTCAGCCCCAGCTTCGCCCCCCTCCGCCAGCCTGGGGCTCTTGGGCATTTTTGGGGATTTTTGGGGACTTTTTGGGGATTTTTGGGGATATTTTTGGGATTTTTTGGGATATTTTTGGGATTTTTTGGGGATTTTTTGGGGATATTTTTGGGATATTTTTGGGATTTTTTGGGATATTTTGGGGATTTTTTGGAGGGATTTTTGGGGGGGGTTTTTTGGGGTGTTTTTTGGTGGATTTTTGGGGGTTTTTGGGGGATTATTTTTGGGGGGATTTTTGGTGTTCTTTTGGGAGGTTTTTTGGGTTTTTTTGGGGAATATTTTTGGGGGTTTGGGAGGTTTTTGGGGTTTCCTGCTCGGGATTTTTTTCCTGTTCTATTAACCCAATACTTTAATTTAAATTTAATATATTTCCATCTCTCTAACCCCAAAATTTCCCAAATTTCTCATTTTCTCCCCCGCAGTGCCTCAGCCCCAGCTTCGCCTCCTCTGCCAGCCTGGGGCTCTTGGGCATTTTTTGGGATTTTTTGGGGGGATTTTTTTGGGGTTTTTTGGGGATAGTTTTTGGATTTTTTGGGATATTTTTGGGATTTTTTGGGGATTTTTTGGAGGGATTTTTGGGCATTGTTGCGGGGGATTTTTGGGGGTTTTTTGGTGGATTTTTGGGGTTTTTGGGGATTATTTGGGGGATTTTTTGGTGTTCTTTTGGGAGGTTTTTTGGGTTTTTTTGGGGATTTTTTGGGGGTTTGGGAGGTTTTTGGGGTTTCTTACTCGGGATTTTTTTCCTGTTTTATTAACCCAATATTTTAATTTAAATTTAATATATTCTGGTCTCCCTAACCCCAAAATTTCCCAAATTTCTCATTTTTCCCCCGCAGTGCCTCAGCCCCAGCTTCGCCCCCCTCCTGTGCCTCGCCGGCGCCTGCGGCCGCCTCCTCCGCGGGGGCGGGGCCGGTTTTTTGGGCGCCCCTCCCCCCTCCTCCGGCGGTGCCGCGGGGGTCCCGCCGGTTTTTGGGGGGGGTCCCCCCGAGCTGTGCCCCGCCCCCGAGTGCGCGGGCGCGTCGCGGTGCGCGCAGTGCCTGGAGCGGCCGCGCTGCGGGTAGTGCGCGCGGGGCGGCGACAACGGCGGCGGGCGCTGCCTCGAGGGGGATGGGCGGACCCCGGCACGGTGAGCGGCGGGAAAAAATTTGGGGAGAAAAATTTGGGGGGGTGGGAAAAAAATTAGGGGATGGGAAAAAAATTTGGGGGTTTTGGGGAAAACCGGGAAAAATCGGGGAAAAATTGGGAAAAAATGGGGATTTTGGCGGTTTAAAGGAGAATGTTCGGGGGATTTTGGTGGTTTAAAGAAGAATTTTGGGGGATTTTGGGGAAAAATTGGGAGGGTTGGAAAAAAATTCGGGGGTTTTGGGAGAAAATTCGGGGAAAATCGGGAAAAAATTGGGAAAAAATTGGGATTTTGGGGGAAATTTGGGGGATTTTGAGGGTTTAAAGGGGAATTTTGGGGGTTTAAAGAGGAATTTTGGGGGAAAATTTGGGGGGGTTTTGGGAGAAATTCGCAGGTTTTGGGGAAAAAACCGGGAAAAATCGGGAAAAAATTGGGATTTTGGGGGTTTAAAGGACAATTTAGGGGGAATTTTGGGGGTTTGAAGGGAATTTTGGGGGTTTAAAGAAGAATTTTGGGGGAATTTTGGGGAAAAAATTGGGAGGTTTGGGGGAAAAAATTTTGGGGGATTTGGGGGAAAAAATTGGAAAAAATTGAGAAAAAATGGGATTTTTGGGGGTCTAAAGGAGAATTTGGGGGAAGTTTGGGGGATTTTGGGGGTTTAAAGGGAATTTTGGGGATATTTGGGAGGATTTGGGGGATTTTGGGGGATTTTGGGTTTTGGGGCTCAGGTGCGCTCGGGGGGCACATAAGGGGAGGGCGCTGCCTCGAGGGGGTTGGGCGGCCCCGGCACGGTGAGCGGCGGAGAAAATTTGGGGGGCGTGGAAAAAATTTGGGGGTTTTGAGGCGGATTTGGGGAAAAAATTGGGAAAAAATTGGGATTTTTGGGGGTTTAAAGGAGAATTTGGGGGCATTTTCGGGGGATTTTGGGGTTTAAAGGGGAATTTTGGGGGATTTTGGGGAAATTTGTGGGGATTTGGGCGAAATTTGGGGGTTTGGGGAAAAATTGGGAAAAAATTGGGATTTTTGGGGGTTTAAAGGAGAATTTTGGGGGAATTTGGGGGATTTTGGGGAAATTTGGGGATTTTGGGGCGAAATTGGGGCTTGGGGGAAAAAATTGGGAAAAATTGAGAAAAAATTGGGATTTTTGGGGGTTTAAAGGAGAATTTTGGGGGATTTGGGGGTTTAAAGGGGAATTTTGGGGAATTTGGGGAACAACTGGGAGGGTTGGAAAAAATTCGGGGGTTTTGGGAAAAATCGGGAAAAAATTGGGAAAAAATTGGGATTTTGGGGGAAATTTGGGGAAAATTTGTGGGGATTTTTGGGGATTTGAAGGGAAATTTTGGGGAATTTGGGGGTTTGGGGCAAAATTGGGGTTTTGGGAAAAAACGGGAAAAATCGGGAAAAAATGGGATTTATGGGGGTTTAAAGGAGAATTTTGGGGGAATTTGGGGGTTTAAAGGGGAATTTTGGGGGTTTGTGGGGAAAAAATTGGGAGGGTTGGATAAAAATTCGGGAGGTTTTGGGGAGAAAAATCAGAAAAATCGGGAAAAAATGGGAATTTTGGGGGTTTAAAGGGAATTTTGGGGGAATTTTGGAGAATTTTGGGGAGGACTTGGTGGGATTTTGGGGATTTTGGGTTTTGGGGGCTCAGGTGCACCCGGGGGCATGAAGGCGGCGCTGCCTCGAGGGGGTTGGGCGGACCCCCGCACGGTGAGCGGCGGAAAAAATTTGGGGCGTGGGAAAAATTTGGGGGGAAAAATTTGGGGAGGGTTTGGGGAAAAAATCGGGAAAAATCAGGAAAAAATGGGAAAAAATTAGGATTTTTGGGGAAAAATTTGGGGGATTTTGAGGGTTTAAAGGGGAATTTGGGGGAAATTTTGGGGGTATTTTAGGGGTTTAAAAGAGAATTTTGGGGGAATTTGGGGGATTTTGGGGGTTTAAAAGGGATTTTGGGGGATTAAAGGAGAATTTTGGGGAAATTTGGGGGTTTAAAGGAGAATTTTAGGGGAATTTTGGGGGAATTTGGGGAATTTTGGAGAATTTTGGGGAGGATTTTGGGGGATTTTGGGTTTTGGGGGCTCAGGTGCGCCTGGGGCGGCACTAAAGGGCGTGGCGCTGCCTCGAGGGGGTTGGGCGACCCCGCACGGTGAGCGCGGAAATTTGGGGGTGGGAAAAATTTGGGGGTGGGAAAAAATTTGGGCGGTTTTGAGGCGGTTTTGGGGGAAAAATCTGGAAAAAGAATTGGGGAAAAATTGGGAAAAATGGGGATTTTTGGGGGTTTAAAGGAGAATTTTCGAGGGATTTTGGAGATTTAAAGGAGAATTTGGGGAGAAATTTTGGGGGATTTTGGGGGTTTAAAGGAGAATTTTCGGGTGATTTTGGGTGTTTAAAGGAGAATTTTCGGGTGATTTTGGGTGTTTAAAGGAGAATTTTAGGGAATTTTGGGGAGGATTTGGGGGATTTTGGGGGAATTTGGGGTTTTGGGGCTCAGGTGCACCTGGGGCGGCGACAACATGCGTGGCGCTGCCTCGAGGGGGGATGGGCGGACCCCGGCACGGTGAGCGCGGAAAAAATTTGGGGGGAAAAATTTGGGAGGGTTGGAAAAAAATTTGGGGGGTTTTGGGGAAAAACCGGGAAAATCGGGGAAAAATTGGGATTTTTGGGGGTTTAAAGGAGAATTTTGGGGAATTTTGGGGGTTTAAAGAAGAATTTTGGGGGAAATTTTGGGGGATTTTGGGGTTTAAAAGGAATTTTGGGGGTTTAAAAGGGAATTTTGGGGAAAATTTGGGGAAAAACATTCGAAAGAATTGGGAAAAAATGGGGATTTTTTGGGGTTTTAAAGGAATTTTGGGGGAATTTTGGGGGTTTAAAGAAGAATTTTGTGGATTTTCGGGGATTTGGGGGAATTTGAGGAATTTTGGAGAATTTTGGGGAGGATTTGGGGGATTTTGGTTTTGGGGGCTCAGGTGCGCATGGGGGACAACGGCAGCGGGCGCTGCCTCGAGGGGGCTGGGCGGACCTCGGCACGGTGAGCGGCGGGAAAAAATTTGGGGGAGAAAATTTGGGGGTGGGAAAAAATTAGGGGATGGGAAAAAAATTTGGGGGGTTTTGGGGAAAAAACCGGAAAAATCGGGAAAATTGGGAAAAAATGGGATTTTTAGGGTTTAAAGGGGAATGTTCGGGGGATTTTGGTGGTTTAAAGAAGAATTTTGGGGGATTTTGGGGAAAAATTGGGAGGGTTGGAAAAATTGGGGGTTTTGGGAGAAAATCTGGGAAAATCGGGAAAAATTGGGAAAAAATTGGGATTTTGGGGGAAATTTGGGGATTTTGAGGGGTTTAAAGGGGAATTTGGGGGTTTAAAGAGGAATTTGGGGAAATTTGGGGGTTTTGGGAGAAATTGAAGGTTTTGGGAAAAACCTGGAAAATCGGAAAAATTGGGATTTTGGGGGGTTTAAAGGACAATTTTAGGGGGAATTTTGGGGGTTTGAAGGGGAATTTTGGGGGTTTAAAGAAGAATTTTGGGGGGAATTTGGGGAAAATTGGGAGGGTTGGAGAAAAAATTCGGGGTTTGGGGGAAAAAATTGGGAAAAATTGAGAAAAATGGGATTTTGGGGGTCTAAAAGGAGAATTTGGGGGAAGTTTGGGGATTTTGGGGGTTTAAAGGGAATTTTGGGGATATTTGGGAGGATTTGGGGGATTTTGGGGGATTTTGGGTTTTGGGGGCTCAGGTGCGCCTGGGGGCACTAAGGGGAGGGGCGCTGCCTCGAGGGGGCTAGGCTGCCCCGGCACGGTGAGCGGCGGAGAAAATTTGGGGGCGTGGAAAAAATTTGGGGTTTTGAGGCGGATTTGGGGAAAAAATTGGGAAAAATTGGGGATTTTTGGGGGTTTAAAGGAGAATTTTGGGGCATTTTGGGGGATTTTGGGGGTTTAAAGGGGAATTTTGGGGGATTTTGGGGAAATTTAGGGGATTTGGGGCGAAATTTGGGGGTTTGGGGGAAAAAATTGGGAAAAAATTGGGATTTTTGGGGGTTTAAAGGAGAATTTTGGGGAAATTTGGGGGATTTTGGGGAAATTTGGGATTTTGGGCTAAATTCGGGGGCTTGGGGGAAAAAATTGGGAAAAAATTGAGAAAAAATTGGGATTTTTGGGGGTTTAAAGGAGAATTTTGGGGGATTTTGGGGGTTTAAAGGGGAATTTTGGGGAATTTGGGGGAACAACTGGGAGGGTTGGAAAAAATTCGGGGGTTTTGGGAAAAAATCGGGAAAAATTGGGAAAAAATTGGGGATTTTGGGGGAAAATTTGGGGGAAAATTTGTGGGATTTTGGGGGATTTGAAGGGAAATTTTGGGGAATTTGGGGTTTTGGGGCTAAATTGGGGTTTTGGGAAAAAACGGAAAAATCGGAAAAATGGGATTTATGGGGGTTTAAAGGAGAATTTTGGGGGAATTTGGGGGTTTAAAGGGGAATTTTTGGGGGTTTGTGGGGAAAAAATTGGGAGGGTTGGATAAAAATTCGGGAGGTTTTGGGAGAAAAATCAGGAAAAATCGGGAAAAAATGGGAATTTTGGGGGTTTAAAGGGAATTTTGGGGAATTTTGGAGAATTTTGGGGAGGACTTGGTGGGATTTTGGGGATTTTGGGTTTTGGGGCTCAGGTGCACCTGGGGCATAAGCATGGCGCTGCCTGAGGGGTTAGGCGGACCCCGCAACGGTGAGCGGCGGAAAAAATTTGGGGCGTGGGAAAAATTTGGGGGAAAAAATTTGGGGGAGGGTTTGGGAAAAAATCGGAAAAATCAGGAAAAATGGGGAAAAAATTAGGATTTTTGGGGAAAATTTGGGGGATTTTGAGGGTTTAAAGGGGAATTTTGGGGGAAATTTTGGGGGTATTTGGGGGTTTAAAAGGAATTTTGGGGGAATTTGGGGGATTTTGGGGTTTAAAG
>JAKWBO010001090.1:0-19209 GCA_034336685.1 Luscinia luscinia
AGGTTAAACAGACGTGACTACAAACGGAATCGACAGCACCTACAATGGGACACACGGACAGGTGGATACAGGGACAGGGGGACACACGGACACGGGGGAAACACAGACAATGGGACACACAGACAATGGGACACACGGACAGGTGGATAAAGGGACAGAGGGACACACTGACACACGGACGCTGGACACAGGGGCGACATATGGACGTAGGGACAGACGGACAGGGACACACGGATACACAGACAGACACATGGACAGGGGGACATGGGGACAAGGGGACACACGGAAAGGGGACACATGGACAGGGCGACATATGGACATGGGGACACACGGACAGGGGACACACGGACAGGGTGATACAGGGACAGAGGGACACACGGACACACGGACGGCCGGGACACAGGGGCAGGGAGATACAAGGACACGGGACACACGGAGAGGGGGACAAGGGGACACACGGACAGAGGACACACGGACAGGGCGACATATGGACATGGCGACACACGGACAGGGGACACACGGGCAGGGAGATACAGGGACATGGGGACACACGGACAGGGGACACACGGGCAGGAGATACAGGGACATGGGGACACACGGACAGGGGACACACGGACACACGGATAGGAGACACGGCCCTGCTCCCACTCCTCCTGTCCCCAGCCGTCCCCAGCCTCTCCCCTGGTGTTACCCCCTGGCCCCGCCCCGCCCCCCCGCCGCGCGGTGACATCGCGGGGACGCTGCCGGGGGTCCCAGGCGGGGACATGTCACCGCTGCGGCGCTGGGGCCCTGCCAGCCGTGCCACCAGCGGGGCTGGCACCGGCAGGGATAACGTCACCCCTGGGCGGGGACGGGGACGGGGACACAGGGACACAGGGACACAGGGACACAGGGACACAGGGACAGGGATACAGGGACAGGGACAGGGACGGGGATTGGGACGGGGCCAGGACAGGGACAGGGATAGGACGGGGACGGGGATGGGGATGGGGATGGGGATGGGGATGGGGATGGGGATGGGGATGGGGATGGGGATGGGGACAAGGACAAGGACAAGGACAGGGACAAGGACAAGGACAAGGATGTGACAGGGACAGCGATGGGACAGGGAAACAGGGACAGGGACAGGGATGAGGATGAAGATGGGGATGGGGACAGGGACGGGATTGGGACGGGGACGGAATGGGAATGGGAATGGGGACAAGGACAAGGACTAGGACAGGGATGTGACGGGGACAGCGATGGGACAGGGACAGGGACAGGGACAGGGACAGGGACAGGGACAGGGACAGGGACAAGGACAAGGATGTGACGGGACAGCGATGGGACAGGGAAGGAAACAGGGACAGGGACAGGGATGAGGATGAAGATGGGGACAGGGACAGGGACACAGGGACAGGGACAGGGACAGGGATGGGGATGGAGATGGAGACTGGGGCTGGGATGGGAGGACAAGGACAAGGCACAAGGACAAGGATGGGACGGGGACAGGGACAGAGACAGGGACAGGGACAGGGACAGGACAGGAAGGAAACAGGGACAGGGACAGGCATGAGGATGAAGATGGGGATGGGGACAGGGACAGGGACAGGGACAGGGACAGGGACAGGGATGTGACCGGGGAAGAGACAGCGTACAGGGACAGGGATGTGGGGACAAGGACGGGGACAGGGATGAGGATGAAGATGTGGATGGGGACAAGGATGGGACGGGGACAGGGATGGGGACAAGAACAAGGACAAGAACAGCGTCAGGGATGGGACAGCGACAGCGACAGCGACAGCGACAGCAACAGCTACAGGCAGCGCTGCCGCCGCCGCCCTCCTCCGGCCGCGGAGCGGGGGCGACACGAGCGCTAATCCCGGCTGAGATTAGGGTCAGGAAAACGAGGGTTTAACGGGATTCGGGAGGAGGAGAGCCCTGCCGGGCCAAACGCGCGTTTCCAGCCCGTCCAGGGCAGAGCTGCTGCTTGGGGAAAGGGCTCGGGCTCCCACCGAGCTCCCTGAGGCGGATTTTGGGGTTGCACCCTAAAAAGGGCTGAGATCGGTGCTGCCCTGCAGGCGGGAAATCCCGGTGGGATCCTCACGCCAGAAATCCGTGGAGAGGAGAATCCTCGGGATTTGTGCACGCCCCAGGGATTTCTGGAGCATAAAACCGGCCAGGAATTCCCAGTGGGATCCTCTACTGTGGAAAACCATGGAGAGAACACTCATGAGAGAATCCTTGGGGTTCGTGCAGCATAAAATCTGCCAGGAATTCCCAGTGGGATCCTCAGTCCAGAAATCCAGGGAGAGGAGAATCCTCGGGATTTGTGCAGCGTCCCAGGGATTTCTGGAGCACGAAAACTGCCAGGAATTCCCAGTGGGATTCTCACTCTCGAAAAACCACGGAGAGAACACTCATGGAAAATCCTTGGGGTTCGTGCAGCATCCCAGGGATTTCTGGAGCATAAAAACCGCCAGGAATTCCCAGTGGGATCCTCACTGTGGAAAAACCATGGAGAGAACACTCGTGGATAATCCCTTGGGGTTCGTGTGCAGCATAAAATCTGCCACTGTGGGATCCTCACTCCAGAAATCCATGGAGAGGAGAATCCTCGGGATTTGTGCAGCGTCCCAGGGATTTTTGGAGCATAAAATCTGCCAGGAATTCCCAGTGGGATCCTCATTCCAGAAATCCATGGAGAGGAGAATCCTCGGGGTTTGTGCAGCGTCCCAGGGATTTCTGGAGCATAAAAACCGCCAGGAATTCCCAGTGAGATCCTCACTCTGGAAAAACCATGGAGAGAACACTCATGGAGAATCCTTGGGGTTCGTGCAGCATAAAATCTGCCACTGTGGGATCCTCACTCCAGAAATCCATGGAGAGGAGAATCCTCGGGATTTGTGCAGCATCCCAGGGATTTCTGGAGCACGAAAACTCCCAGGAATTCCCAGTGGGATCCTCACTCCAGAAATCCATGGGAGAATGCAGCACTCACAGAGAATCCTTGGGATTCGTGCAGCATCCCAGGGATTTTTGGAGCAAAAAAACTGCCGGGAATTCCCAGTGGGATCCTCAATGTGGAAAAACCAAGGAGAGAACACTCATGGGAGAATCCTTGGGATTCGTGCAGCATAAAATCTGCCAGGAATTCCCAGTGGGATCCTCACTCCAGAAATCCAGGGAGAGAACACTCGTGGGAGAATCCTTAGGGTTCGTGCAGCATAAAATCTGCCAGGAATTCCCAGTGGGATCCTCACTCCAGAAATCCGTGGAGAGGAGAATCCTCGGGATTTGTGCAGCATCCCAGGGAATTCTGGAGCACAAAAACTCCCAGGAATTCCCAGTGGGATCCTCATTCCAGAAATCCATGGGAGAATGCAGCACTCACGGAGAATCTTTGGGATTCGTGCAGCGTCCCTGGGATTTTTGGAGCATAAAATCTGCCAGGAATTCCCAGTGGGATTCTCACTCTCGAAAAACCACGGAGAGAACACTCATGGGAGAATCCTCGGGATTCGTGCAGCATAAAAACTCCCAGGAATTCCCAGTGGGATTCTCACTCTGGAAAAACCATGAAGAGAACACAGCACCCGGGGAGAATCCGTTGGGATTTGTGCAGAATAAAAACTCCCAGGAATTCCCAGTGGGATCCTCATTCCAGAAATCCATGAAGAGGAGAATCCTCGGGATTTATGGAGCATCCCAGGGGTTTCTGGAGCACAAAAACCGCCAGGAATTCCCAGTAGGATCCTCACTCCAGAAAACCACGGAGAGAACACTCATGGGAGAATCCCTCGGATTTTCGGGGTGATTTGGATTCCCGGCCGGGCGGGGGAATGACCTGAGGGGAGGTGACAGCAGAAGGGGGTGGGGACAGGTGACAGGTGACAGGGGACAGGTGACAGGTGACAGGGGACAGGTGACAGGTGACAGGTGACAGGTGACAACGCCAGGAGCTCGCGGGCGTCCCTGCTGGCCGCGGCCCAACCCTCGGGATTAGGGATCGGCGGGAGAAAGCATTTTAATTCTCCTTAACTCGAGCCAGGGCTGAGGCGATTTGCAGCTCAGAGGGGATTTTACTTTTTTTTTCTTTGCTCCAACACTCCCCACCCCATTCCCCTCGGGATGTCGCCAGCCCCAATCCCAGGGCTGGATCCCGCTGGGAATGGGGGGAAGGCAGGGAGGGAGGGGGGCACAGCCCAGGAGGGAGCAGAGGTGCTGGGAAAAGGAGGGAAAAGGAGGAAAAGGGAGAGGAAAAGAGGAGAAAGGAAAGAAAAGGAAGGGAAAGGAAGGAAAAGGGAAAAGCCACCATGGCCCAGGGCTGGGGGTCTGTCCCTGGAATCCTTCCTGGAATCCTGGAATCGTTCCTGGAATCCTGGAATCATTCCTTCCTGGAATCCTTCCTGGAATCCTTCCTGAAATCTTGGAATCCTTCCTGGAATCCTTCCTGAAATCTTGGAATTCTTCCTGGAATCTGGGAATCCTTCCTGGAATTCTGGATTTTTTTTCTTCCTGGAACCTTGGAATCCTGGATTTTTTCCTTTCTGGAACCCTGAAATCCTTCCTTGAATCCTTCCTGAAATGCTGGAATCCCTCCTGGAATCCTGGAATCCTGGAATTTTTCCTTCCTGGAATCCTTCCTGCAATCTTGGAATCCTCGAATCCTTCCTGGAATCCTTCCTAGAATGCTGAAATCCTTCCTAGAATCCTGGAATTTTGGAATTTTTCCGTTCTGGATTCCGGGCATCCTTCCTGGAACCCTTCCTGGAATTCTGGAATCCTTCCTGGAATCCTTCCTAGAATCCTGGAATTTTGGAATTTTTCCATCCTGGATTCCGGGAATACTTCCTGGAATCCTGGATTTTTTTCCTTTCTGAAATCCTTCCTTGAATCCTTCCTGAAATCCTGGAATCCTTCCTGGAATTCTGGAATCTTTCCTTCCTGGAATCCTTCCTGGAATCCTTCCTGGAATCCTGGAATCTTTCCTGGAATCTTTCCTAGAATCTTTCCTGGAATTCTGGAATCTTTCCTGGAATCCTGGAATTCTGGAATTTTTCCTTCCTGGAATCCTGGAATCCATCCTGGAATCTTTCCTTGATTTTTTTTTCCTTCCGGGAATCCTTCCGGAAATTCGGGAATCCTACCTGGAATCCTGGAATCCTTTCTGGAATCCTGGAATCTTTCCTGGAATCTTTCCTGGAATCTCTCCAGGAATCTTGGAATTTTTCTTTCCTGGAATCTTTCCTGGAATTCTGGAATCCTTCCTTGAATTCTGGAATTTTTCCTTCCTGGAATCCTGGAATCCATCCTGGAATCCTGGAATCTTTCCTGGATTTCCTCCTGGAATCTTTCCTTCCTGGAATCCTTCCTGAAATCCTGGAATATTTCCTGAATCTTTCCTGGAATCTTTCCTGGAATCTTTCCTGGAATTCTGGAATCCTGGAATCCTTCCTGAAATCCTTCCTGAAATCCTGGAACCCTTCCTGGAATTCTGGAATCTTTCCTGGAATCCCTCCTGGAATCCTGGAATCCATCCTGGAATTCTTCCTGAAATCCTTCCTGGAATCTTGGAATTCTTCCTGGAATCTTTTCCTTCCTGAAATCCTGGAATCCTGGATTTTTTCCTTCCTGAACCTTGAAATCCTGGAATCCTTCCTGGAATCCTGGAATTTTTCCTTCCTGGAATCCTGGAATCCATCCTGGAATCCTGGAATCCATCCTGGAATTCTTCCTGGAATCCTTTCTGGAATCTTTCCTTCCTGAAAACCTGAAATCCTTCCTGGAATCCTGGAATCCATCCTGGAATTCTTCCTGGAATCTTTCCTGGAATCTTTCCTTCCTGAGATCCTGGAATCCTGGATTTTTTTCCTTCCTGGAACCCTGAAATCCTGGAATCCTTCCTGGAATCCTGGAATTTTTCCTTCCTGGAATCCTGGAATCCACCCTGGAATCCTGGAATCCATCCTGGAATTCTTCCTGGAATCTTTCAGGGAATCTTTCCTTCCTGAGATCCTGGAATCCATCCTGGAATCCTGGAATCCATCCTGGAATTCTTCCTGGAATCTTTCAGGGAATCTTTCCTTCCTGAGATCCTGGAATCCTGGATTTTTTCCTTCCTGGAACCCTGAAATCCTGGAATCCACCCTGGAATCCTGGAATTCTGGAATTTTTCCTTCCTGGAATCCTGAATCCATCCTGGAATTCTTCCTGGAATCCTTTCTGGAATCTTTCCTTCCTGAAATCCTGAAATCCTTCCTGGAATCCTGGAATCCATCCTGGAATTCTTCCTGGAATCTTTCCGGGAATCTTTCCTTCCTGAGATCCTGGAATCCTGGATTTTTTCCTTCCTGGAACCCTGGAATCCTGGAATCCTTCCTGGAATCCTTCCTGAAATCCTGGAATCCTGGATTTTTTCCTTCCTGGAACCCTGAAATCCTGGAATCCTTCCTGGAATCCTGGAATTCTGGAATCTTTCCTTCCTGGAATCCTGGAAATCCTGGAATCCTTCCTGGAATCCTGGAATCCATCCTGGAATTCTTCCTGGAATCTTTCCGGGAATCTTTCCTTCCTGAGATCCTGGAATCCTGGATTTTTTCCTTCCTGGAACCCTGAAATCCTGGAATCCTTCCTGGAATCCTGGAATTTTTCCGTCCTGGAATCCTTCCTGCAATCTTGGAATCCTCGAATCCTTCCTGGAATCCTCGAATCCTTCCTGGGGACCAGGGACAGGGGACAGGGGACAGACCCCCGGGGCTGTTTCGGGGCAATTTTGGGGACACGGAACTCCAGCCCCGTCCCCTCCGCGCTCCGGAATTCCCAAATCCCAGCTCCTCAGGGACAGGGTTGGGGACACTGGGGACACACCGGAGCCGCTCCAAGGCGGGTTTGGAGCTCGCAGCCCGCGGGACGTGGCGCTGCCTTCATCCCCAGCTCCTCCTCCTCCTCCTCCCGTCCTAAAAACCGCCCCAGAAAAATCCCAGGATTCCGTTTCCTGTTTTTCCCACCCTCAAATAGCAGCTGGCCTCATTCGGGCCGGTTTTCGGGTCTTTGTGGGGTTTTTTTTTTTGGGTTTTTGGTTTTGTTTTTTGGTTTTTCGGCCGCGCTAACAATGAGCCATTTCCTGCGGCGGCTCCGAGAGGCACCTTGCGCTGCCGCGGGCGGAAAATCCGAGCCGGGGGTCGGGGGGAGGCTGCAGCGCCAGGATTTGGGGGGGCTGGGGTGGGGGACAACGGCCCTGAACCCCCAAAAATGTCAGGGACAATCTTGGAGGGTTTGGGAGGAGAGAACCCCAAATCTCATCTGGCTGGGTGGTGAAAATGTCGCTGGGTGGTGAAAAAAGAGCCAAAATTCCTGAGCTTCACCCCACAGAGGGGACAGGGAGGTGGGGACAGCAGCTCTGAACCCCAAAAATGTCAGGGGGCAATCTTGGGGTGACGCCTGAGGGTTTGGGAGGAGAGAACCCCGAATTTCATCTGGCTGGGTGGTGAAAATGTGGCTGGAGTGGTGAAAAAAAGGAGCAAAAAAAAATTCTGAGCTTCACCCCACAGCGAGGACAGGGGTGGGGACAGTGGTCCTGAACCCCCAAAAATTTCAGGGGCAATCTTGGGGTGACGCCTGAGGGTTTGGGAGGAGAGAACCCCGAATTTCATCTGGCTGGGTGGTGAAAAAAAAGAGTAAAAAAGGATCCTGAGCTTCACCCCATAGAGGGGACAGGGTGGGGACAGCGGCTCTGAACCCCCAAAAATGTCAGGGACAATCTTGGAGGGTTTGGGAGGAGAAGAACCCCAAATCTCATCTGGCTGGAGTGGTGAAAATGTCACTGGATGGTGAAAAAGGGAGCAAAAAAATTTCTGAGCTTCACCCACAGCGAGGACAGGGGGTGGGGACAGCGGCTCTGAACCCCCAAAAATGTCAGGGGCAATCTTGGAGGTTTGGGAGGAAGACCCAGATCTCCTTCGGGCTGGGTGAGTGAAAATGTAAGCTGGATGGTGAAAAAAGGAGCAAAAAAGAAATCTGAGCTTCACCCCACAGCGGGGGACGGGATGGGGACAGCGGCCCTGAACCCCAAAAATGTCAGAGGGCAATCTTGGGAGGTTTGGGAGGAGGGAACCCCCCAATTTCATCTGGCTGGAGTGGTGAAAATGTCGCTGGAGTGGTGAAAAAAAGAGCAAAAAGGATCCTGAGCTTCACCCACAGAGGGGACAGGATGGGGACAGTGGTCCTGAGACCCCCAAAAATGTCGAGGGCAATCTTGGAGGGTTTGGGAGGAGGAGCGAATCTCATCTGGCTGGAGTGAGGTGAAAAAGGAGCAAAAAAGGATCCTGAGCTTCACCCCACAGAGAGGGGACCCAGGGGAGTGGGGACAGCGGCTCTGAACCCCCCAAAAATGTCAAGGGAGCCAATCTTGGGGTGGCAGCCTGTGCGAGTTTAGAGAGGAGAGAACCCCGAATTTCATCTGGCTGGGTGGGTAGAAAATGCCACTGGATGGTGAAAAAAAGGAGCAAAAAAATTCTGAGGCTTCACCCCGCAGCGAGAGGACCCAGGGGTGGTGAGGCAGTGGTCCTGAACCCCCCCAAGAAATTTCAGGGCAATCTTGGGGGTGACGCCTGAGGGTTTGGGAGGAGAAGAGCCCGAATTTCATCTGGCTGGATGGTAGAAAATGTCACTGGATGGTGAAAAAAGGGAGCAAAAAAAAAATTTCTGAGCTTCACCGCACAGGACAGGACGGGGTGGGGACAGCGGTCCCTGAACCACAAGAAATGTCAGGGCCAATCTTGGAGGTTTGGGAGGAGAGAACCCGAGATCTCATCTGGCTGGGTGTGGTGAAAAAAGAAGGAGTAAAGAGGATCCTGAGCTTCACCCACTAGCGAGGGGACAGAGATGGGGACAGTGGCTCTGAACCCCAAAAATGTCGAGGACAAATCTTGGAGAGGTTTGGGAGGAAGAACCCGAATTTCATCTGGCTGGAGTGGTGAAAAAAGAGGCAAAAAATCCTGAAGAGTGTCCCCCGAGCTGCAAATTGAGGGGACAAGGAAGTGGCACACTAGAGAGGACACAGGTTTGGGGACACTGGAATTTGGGGACAAGAGTTTTAGGGGACAGAGAGTTTTTGGGGACACAGCTTTAGGGGACAGGAGGGAGGTAAGAAGCTTTGGGGACCCACCAGGGTTGGGGACTGGTTAGGGGACCACAGATTTGGGGTGGACACGAAAAAAAAAAAAAGCTTTGGGGACAGAGTTTTGGGGACCTTTGCGGCTTTGGGGACAGGAGAGGTGGCTTTGGGGACCTACAATTTTGGGGACACAGCTTTGGGGACCCGCGCTTTGGGGACAGAGAGAGTGGCACTTTAGGGGACAGCCTGGGTTTAGGGACATCTTTGGGAGGGATTCAGTTTTAGGGACAGGAGGTGGCTTTGGGGACACAGATTTGGGGACAGGGGGCGACTTTGGGGACCCCAAGCCCCCAGCCGCGTTTCGCTGCACATTCGGGAACAACCCAACATTTCTCCACCCCGCGCGCCCAGCCCGTGTCGCCCCGCTGGGGACGGCACCAAGTCCTGCCCCGCTGTCACTCAGTCGCCGCCCAGCCCCGCCCGGCGCGGCGCAGAAAAAGAGCCACTATGCTGCGCGACAATGTCGCGATTGTAATGCAGCCGCCCGCGCTGCCATTACCAGAGACCCTCTGTGGCCCGGGGGGCGCCGGGGGGACACGCGGAGGACGGTTCGAAGAGGTGGCCGGGGACGCGCTCGGGATGTGGCGGGGAGGCGGATTTTGGGGCGGCGCTGGGAATCCCAAAATCCGGCCCGGAGCCACTCAGGGAGGACCGGAGCAGTTCCATCGGAGGAGAGAGAGGAGGAGGAGCTGTCACACCAGGCCCCACCAAGGCCCTCAAATGGTCTACCAGAGACCACCAAATCATCACCAGGGCCGCCAAATGGCCACCAGTGCCCCCGGAAATAATCATCAGGGGCTGCCAAATGGAAGTCACTGAGAGGCGGCACCGGAGTACGTCACTAGGGCCTGGAAGCTGGTCACGGGGGCTCAAATGGCACCGGGAGCCACCCCACTTGGCCATGGGGCCACCCCATGGCCACCAGGGACTGCCAAATCGTCACCAGGGCAACCAATGTCACCAGGGCCACCAAATGGTCACCCCAGGGTCACCAGGCCGATCTCTGATTCGTCGCCGGGCCACCGGGCCATCACCAGGGCCGCCCAACGGCCATCAGGTTTTCGGTGACCCTGGCAGGTATTTTTGGTGACCCTGGCAGGGTTTTTTTTGCACCCTGGCGAGTTTTGGTGACTCCTAGGATATTTTTTTGTGACCCTGTCAGGGTTTTTTGGTGACCCTTGTCAGATTTTTGGACCCTGGCAGTTTTTGTGACCCTTGCAGTTTCTTGGTGACCCTAGGGGATATTTTTTGTGACCCTGGGATATTTTTTGGTGACCCTGCTGGGTTTTTTTTGGACCCTGGGCAATTTTTGATGAACCTGGGGATATTTTTGTGGTGACCCTGGGGATATTTTTTTGTGACCCTGGGGATATTTTTTGGTGATCCCTTTCCAGGTTTTTGGACCCTGGCAGTTTTTGATGACCCTGGGGATATATTTCTTGTGACCCTGGGGATATATTTTTCGGTGACCCTGGGGATATTTTTGGTGACCCTGTCAGTTTTTTCAGACCCTGCCATTTTTTGGGAGCTGGCACAGCCCCGCTGCACAGCCTCCTGCCCCCTGGCAGGCTGAGCAGCCAGCCTCAGTATTTTCCAACTTGAGAGCCTAAAATAGGTCAGGGATCTCCATTCCTGCTTAAATCAGGTCCGCTGCCTCGCGGAGACAAACCTGGCTTTATTAATGGGACTGGCACCGACTTGAAACCTAATCCTGTTTTTTTCCCTTTTAATGAGCAGCAAAGGCCATCCCAGGACAGCCCCCCAGCCCGCGGGTTTTCCCAGTCAGGAACTCGGGCACGGGCTGAAAATCCCAGTTTGGAGCTGGTGTCACGGTCACATCCCCTACACTGACCCCAAACTCACAGCCCCTCAAACCCCAGATTAAACCTGAAACCCCCAAATTAAGCCCCAAAACCCAAACCCCAAACCCACAGCCCCCAAACTCACAGTCCCCAAACCTACACCCCCAAATTCACAGCCCCAAACCCCAAATTAAACCTGAAACTCCCAAATTAAGCCTCTTGAAACCCCAAACCCCAAAACCCACAGCCCCCAAACTCACAGTCCCCAAACTTACACCCCCAAATTCACAGCCCCAAACCCCAAATTCACAGCCCCCCAGACCCCAAACTCACAGCCCCCAAACCCCAGATTAAACCTGAAACCCCCAAATTAAGCCCCCAAACCCCAAACCCCAAACACACACCCCCAAAATTCACAGCCCCAGACCCCAAACTCACAGCCCTCAAACCCACAGCCCCTAAATCCCAAAGCACAGCCCCTAAATCCCAAATCCACAGCTCCCAAACCCTCAAATAAAGCCCCAAAACTCAAACCCCAAACTGACAGCCCCAAAACACCAAACCCACAGTCCCCAAAATCCAAATTAAGCCCCAAAACCCCAATTTAAGCCCCAAACGCCCAATTTAAGCCCAGCCTGGCAGCTGCCAGCCCGGGGGGTTTAGGATCCCGGGGCCGGGTGCCAGGGGTGACACGAGCCAAGGTCAAACCCCAAAGGTCCGAACCTCCAAATCGGGGCTGCCAGCAGGACCCCAAAATGTCACCGAGCCTCCGTGTGACCAGCGGGACCCCAAAATGTCACCAAGCCCCGAGTGACCAGCGGGACCCCAAAATGTCACCGAGCCCCGTGTGACTAACGGGACCCCGGGGTGGCACCGAGCCATGAGTGACCAGCAGGACCCGGGGTGGCACCGAGCCCCGTGACCAGCGGGACCCCAAAATGTCACCGAGCCCTGTGTGACCAGCAGGACCCCGGGGTGGCACCCGAGACCCGAGTGACCAGCAGGACCCCAAATGTCACCGAGCCCCGAGTGACCAGCAGGACCCCAAAATGTCACCAAGCCCCGTGTGACCAGCGGGACCCCGGGGGTGGCACCGAGACCCGAGTGACCAGCAGGACCCCAAAATGTCACCGAGCCCCGTGTGACCAGCGGGACCCCAGGGTGGCACCGACCCCGTGTGACCAGCGGGACCCCAAATGTCACCGAGCCCCGTGTGACCCAGCGGGACCCCAAAATGTCACCGAGCCCGTGTGACCCAGCGGGACCCCAAAATGTCACCGAGCCCCGTGGTGACCAGCGGGACCTTAGGGTGGCACCGAGCCCGTGTCACCAGCAGGACCCCAAAATGTCACCGAGCCCCGTGTGACCAGCGGGACCCCAAATGTCACCGAGCCCCGTGTGACCAGCACGACCCAGGGTGGCACCGAGCCCCCTGTGACCAGCACGACCCCGGGTGGCACCGAGCCGCGTGTGACCAGCACGACCCCAAAATTTCTCACCGACCCCCGTGCGACCCACAGCGGGACCCCAAAGTGGCACCGAGCCCCGTGTGACCCGCACGACCCCGGGGTGGCACCGAGCCACGAGTGACCAGCAGGACCCGGGGTTGCACCGATCCCGAGTGACCCGCGACGACCCCGGGTGGCACCGAGCCCCGTGGTCACCAGCTGGTCCCCGGGTGGCACCGAAGCCGTGTGTGGACCAGCGGGACCCCAAGTGGCACTCGAGCTCCCGAGTGACCCACAAGACGACCCCGGTGGAATCGAGCCCCGTGTCACCAGCGGGACCCCAAATAGTCACTCAGAGCCCGCAGTGACCAGTGCACTCGTGGGTAACTCGAGCCCCGAGTGACCAGCAGGGACCTCGGGTGGCACCGAGTCCGTAGTACCCGCTGGGACCCTTAAAATGCGTCACTGACCTCCGTGTGACCGGGAAGGGACCCCGGGTGGCACTGAGCCGTGTGCACCCGCGGGACCCCGGGTGGCACTGAGCCCCAGTGACCAGCAGGACCCAAAAATCACCGAGCCCGTGTGACCCGCGGGACCAGGGTGGCACCCAGCCGAGTGACCCACTGGGACCCCAAAATCACCGAGCCCCAGTGACCAGCGGCACCAGGGTGGCACCGAGCCCCGTGGCCGTGCCGGTTTCGCGCTGGCGAGGCGCGATTGCGGCAGCAGCCCCGAGCACAGGCTTTTCCTGTCTTTCAAGTTCAGGGTTCAGAGAGAAAGGAGGAGGAAAAAAAAAATTTAAAGAGGGAAAAAAAAAAAAAAAACAAAAAAGGAGTTAAAAATTTAGTTTGTGGAGCAGAGGGTTGGAAAATGGGGGTGAGGGTTTAGGGACAATGGGGACAGTGGGGACAGCGGGGACAGTGGGACAGGACGTGTCCTTGTGCTGGGGCGGCCGCCAGGCAGCAGTTTCTGCTGGCCAGCATTAGAAACCTCACAGCAGGATGGTAAAGCCTTCATCCCCACACGTGGTGGGAAAAGAAACCCTCCCAAATCACCCCAAATCCAATCAGCACCCCAAATCCAGCAGCCCAAATTCCTCAGCACCCCAAATTCAACACCCCAAATTCCTCAGCACCCCAAACCCCTCAGCACCCCTAAATCCCTCAACACCCTAAAATCCCTCAGCACCCCAAACCAACACCCCAAATCCCTCAGCGCCCTAAATTCAACACCCCAAATCCTCAGCACCCCAAACCCTCAGCACCCCAAATCCTCAACACCCTAAATCTCTCAGCACCCCAAATCCAACACCCCAAATCCAACACCCCAAATCAACACCCCAAATCCAACGCCCAAACCCTCAAAACCCCAAATCCTCAACACCCCAAACCCTCAGCACCCCAAATCCAGCACCCCAAACCCTCAAAACCCCAAATCCTCAACACCCCAAAACCCTCAGCACCCCAAATCATCGACTTCCAGCCCTGCCCCAGCTGCCGCCCCAGGAGGGCACATTTCACCCCAAACGCGGCAGAAAAGCCGATTTCAATATTCCCGCACGCTCACGCACCCATCCCAAAAAGCCGAGCGGAACGGAGCGAGCAGGGCCGGAGCCGAGGAGGAACCATGATTAACGCTCAGCCATCCCCGAGCCATTTCTGCCACCCCAATTAATCCTTTGAGGCCGGTTATTACCCCGAGGAAGCCGAGTTCAAAACCAGGAACTGAACAACAGGAGGCCAAATTCCAGCTCTGGATCGCGCCAGTCCCAGCCCAGCTCCGCCAGACCCCGCCCCACATCCCCAGCGCTGCCCTCATCTCCACCCCTGAGGTTTTGGCATTAAAAACGCGCAGGAAATTGGGATTTCAGCCAGGGCTGGGCTGGTTTTCCTTGGCAGCGCCGGGGAGATGGGAATCGCCCTCCGGGGCAGCGGCGATGCCCAAGCGCACGGTCAGCGGAAATCCCGGGGGCTGCGCGAGCTGGGGGTGGATCTGGTTTCCAGGGGGTTTGGGCACCTTGTGGGGTGTTTTCTGCCTAAAGCCGAGGCCGTGGAGGGGATGGAGCGGGGAAATTCGGAGGATCAGGAAGGGTGGCTCAGGCCACTGCGGCCACCAACGCCCGTGGCGTGGCGTGGATGGCTGGACAACCCCGGTCCCGCTGGTTCTGACCCAGCGCAGCTCAGGGGAACCGGTTCGGTGGCGGTTCTGTCCCCCCGAAGGGCATCACTCAGCAGCCAGAGCTCGGCGCCATCCCGGCACTCCCAGTCGCGGCCCCACATTCTCCCAGTATCTCCCAGTTTCCCCAGTCGCTATTTCCAGCTCACACAGGATCTCCATTTCCTCCCCGACACTATTTCGCCGAGCCTACACCCTCCCCAGTATCCCCCAGTTCCTCCCAGACCCCACCGCCCGAGCCTACACCCTCCCAGTCCCCCAGTGCCCCCGGCGCCTCTCCCAGTCCCTCCCGGCGCGTCCCCGGTAGTGCGCTCACCGCGGGGGCGGACGGCAGGATCCCGACCAGGCAGAAGGCGATCCCATTCATCAGGGCGCAGCTCGCCGCAGCCCGGCTCCGCACGGCTCAGCTCGGCTCGGCTCCGCACGGCGCTGCCCGGCCAGCCCGCACGGAGCGCTCCCGGTGGGTTCGGCCAGCTCGGCCGCACCGTGCGGTCCTGGCTGGGCTAGCTCAGCTCAGCTCGGCTCGGCTCGGGCTGGGCCGGTGGCGGCTCCGGCCCTGGTTTCGGCTCCGCCTCCTCCAGGCGCCCGCGGCACGGCGCGGGGCGCGGGGCGGCTCAGTACCACCGCCCGGCGGGAGGAGCGGCGCGGAACCGGCACCGGGACAGCGGAACCGGCACCGGGACAGCGGAACCGGCACCAGGATGGGAACGGGAACCGGCACCGGACAGCGGAACCGGCACCGGATGGAACGGGAACCGGCACCGGCACTGGGAACCGGACATGGAACCGGCACCGGATTGGAACGGAACCAGCACCGGGACAGCAGAACCGGCACCGGATGGGAACGGGCGTACCGGACAGCGGACCGCACCGGGACAGCGGAACCGGCACCAGGATAGGAACGGGAACCAGCACCGGGAACTGGGACAGCGGAACCGGCACCGGGACAGCGGAACCGGCACCGGGTGGGAATGGGAACCGGCATCGGAACCGGGACAGCGGAACCGGGAACTGGAACCGGCACTGGAATCGGGAACCGGCACCGGGAACAGGAACCGGCACCAGTGTGAGAATGGGAACCGGCATCAGAACCGGGACAGCGGAATCGGCACCGGATGGCAACAGGAACCGGCACCGGACAGCAGAACTGGGAACTGGAACCGGCACTGGAACGGGAACCGGCACCGGGACAGCAGAAACCGGCATTGGAACCAGGACAGCGGAACCGGCACCGGCACTGGGGTGGGAACCGGCACCGGATTGGAACGGGAACCGGCATGGGGACAGCACGGTGGGAATGGGAACCAGCACCGGCGCCGGGGGTGGGAATGGGAACAGGGACAGACATCAGGACAGAGGAACCGGCACCGGGATGGCGGGGCTGGAATAGGAACCGGCACCGGGACAGTGGAACCGGCACCGGGACAGAAGAGTGGGAATGGGAATCGGCACCAACACCGACACCGGGACAGCAGGAACCGGTACCGAGCTGGCACCGGCAGGGGACACCGGGACCGGGATGGGCAAGGGACAGGACCAGGCAGGGGACATCCGAGGGGACAGGGACAGGGACAGGGACAGGAAGGGAAGGGAACATTCAGGGACCAGGTAAGCGACATCCAGGGACCAGGATAGGGCACACAGGGACAAGGACAGGAGTGGGGACACCTGGGGATGGGCAGGGGACACTCAGGGTCTGGGACAGGGACAGGGATGGGACACCCAGGATGGGACACCCAAGGACAGGATTGGGCAAGGGACATCCAAAAATCAGGCCAGGCATGGACTTGGGACACACAGGGATGGGGACAGGGATGTGACAGGCAGGGGATGGGATGGGGACAGGGATGTGTCACCCAGGGATGGGATGGGGACAGGGATGTGACAGACAGGGATGGGATGGGGACAGGGATGTGACAGGCAGGGATGAGGATGGGGACAGGGATGTGTCACCCAGAGATGTGATGGGGACAGGGATGTGTCACCCAGGGATGGACAGGGGACACTCAGGACAGGGGACAGCCAGGACAGGGGACACTCAGGACAGGCGACACTCAGGACAGAGGGACAGGGACAGGAGCGGAGCAGGACGGGCACGGAGGGGAGCTGCCAGAGAGGTGCCAGGACCAGCAGGACAAGCAGCAGCAGGGCGAGGCCAAGGCCGGAGGAGAGGCACTGGAAGGACAGACGGACAGAAGCGCCGGGACAGAGGGACAGGAGTGACGGGGACTGGCACAGGCAGACAGACGTGGGGACGGAAACAGGCGGACGGACAAAGGGTGACACGGAGCCGCGGGGAAAGGAAACAGCGAGGACAGGAAACAGCTGGACAGACGGACGGACGGACAGAGCCACAGCAGAGCATCCCAAAAACCGCCGTGGAGAAACTGCTGAGGAAATGAGTCCCACCCCCAAATTCCGGCGACAGGAGGTGACAGCGATGCTGTGACACCAGCCCTGAGTCACCTGTGGCACCAGCTGGCACAGGCAGCACCCAGCGGCGGCCCCTGGGGGCGTGGGGCAATTTTGGGGGGAAAAGGAGCCACGTGTGCCAGGAAAGTGTGGGGCACAAGCCTTGGGGACACGGGGACACGGCGGGAGGGCACAGGGTGACCCCGCGCCAGGGCTGGAGCCAAGAGGGGCGGATGAGCCCGGGGAGGGGCTCGGGGCAGGGCACAGCCCCCAGGGCACCCTGAGGCGGCAGGGTCGTTGTCCCCACTCTGTCCCAAAAGGGACCCGAGCTCCACGCGTGGGACAAAGGTGGGGGTTGGGATAAACCCCCCCGAGCACCGAGAATTCCAGCGGGGGCAGAATCCCGCTCCCGCAGCTGCCAGCGCTGGGATGGCGCCAGCGGCTCCGGCAGCGCCACGCGGTGTCCCCATGTCGCCTCCAGCCCTGAGCCGCACCCGGAGCCCCTCCCGAGCGGGCGAGTCCCGGCCCGCGCCCCGGGAATGCCAGACAGTGCCACGCAGCATTCCCGGGAATGGCAGCCCGTGCCACCCTGCGATCCTGGGAATGTCATCCCGTGCCACCCTGCGATCCGGGAATGCCAGACAGTGCCACCCTGCGATCCCGGGAATGCCAGATGATGACACCCTGCAATCCTGGGAATGCCAGACAGTGCCACACAGCATTCCCGGGAATGCCAGATGATGACACCCTGCAATCCTGGGAATGCCAGATAGTGCCACACAGCATTCCTGAATGCCAGACAGTGCCACGCAGCATTCCTGGAATGCCAGGCGGTGCCACCCTGCGATCCCGGAATGCCAGACTGGTGCCACACAGCATTCCTGGGAATGCCAGCCAGTGCCACACAGCATTCCTGGGAATGCCAGACAGTGCCACCCTGCGATCCTGGGAATGCCAGATGATGACACCCTGCGATCCCGGGAATGCCAGCCAGTGCCACACAGCATTCCCGGGAATGTCAGACAGTGCCACACAGCATTCCTGGGAATGCCAGATGATGACACCCTGCATTCCCGGGAATGTCATCCAGTGCCACCCCCCATTCCCGGGAATGCCATCCCGTTGCAGCCCACATTCCCGGGAATGCCACCCCGTGCCATCCCCCATTCCCGGGAATGCCACCCCGTGCCATCCCACATTCCCGGGAATGCCATCCCATTCCATCCCACATTCCCGGGAATGCCAACCCGTGCCATCCCCCATTCCCGGGAATGCCACCCCGTGCCATCCCCCATTCCCGGGAATGCCATCCCGTGCCAGCCCCCATTCCCGGGAATGCCACCCCGCGACACCGCGGCTGCCAAGAGCGAGTTTCCCGTGACTCCATTAAGAAACTCCCGTGTCAACAACAACTTCCTCCGCGCTCCGGGGAGGCGCGGCCCCGACAGCACAAATAAACAGCGGGGCTGGAGCGGGAACTGCGCGGGAACTGCGCGGGAATGGAGCGGGAACGGCGCGGGAACGGAGCAGGAATGGAGCGGGAATGGCGCGGGAACTGCTCGGGAATGGAGCGGAACTGCTCGGGAATGGAGCGGGAACGGAGCAGGAATGGAGCGGGAACTGCGCGGGAACTGCGCGGGAACGGCGCGGGAACGGCGCGGGAACTGCTCGGGAATGGAGCCGGGAACGGCGCGGGAATTGCTCGGAATGGAGCCGGGAACGGAGCGGGAACTGCTCGGGAATGGAGCGGGAACTGCTCGGGAATGGAGCAGGAATGGAGCGGGAATGGAGCGGAACTGCTCGGAATGGAGCAGGAATAGAGCGGAATTGCTCGGGAATGGCGCGGAACTGCTCGGGAATGGAGCAGGAATGGAGCGGGAACTGCTCGGGAATGGCGCGGGAACTGCTCGGGAATGGCGCGGGAACTGTTCGGGAATGGCGCGGAACTGCGCGGGAATGGAGCAGGAATGGAGCGGGAATTGCTCGGGAATGGAGCCGGAACGAAGGGAACGGGCGCAGGAACTGCGGGAATTCGAGGCCGGACAGAGGCCGCAAGGACAGGACCCGCCCTGGGGTGACAGGGGACACATCTGTCATTGCCGCTGGGATGGGCAGGGGACACCGGGGATGGGCAGGGACACCAGGGATGGACAGGGGACACTCAGGGATGGGCAGGGGACATCGGGGATGGGCAGGGGGCACTCAGGAAGGACAG
>JAKWBO010001091.1:0-2500 GCA_034336685.1 Luscinia luscinia
CCCTGCCCAGGCATAGTTCACCATCTTTCGGTCCTAGCGCGTGCGCCACGCCTCCACTCCTCTCGCCCCCGCGGACGGGGCGCGGGCGACGAGACGGGCCGGCAGGCGCCCGGGGCGACGCGCGCCCGGATCTGCACTCGGCCGGGCGGACGCCGGCCCTCACCTTCATTGCGCCGCGGGCTTTCCGCACGGCCTCCTGACTCGCGCACGTGTTAGACTCCTTGGTCCGTGTTTCAAGACGGTCGGGTGGGTAGCCGACATCGCCAAGCGACCCCGGGCGTCCCACAACAGGCGCGGCCCCACCGGCCCGCCCGGGCGGCTGCCGCTCGGGGCGCACTGAGGACAGTCCGCCCCGGTTGACAGCGGCGCTGGGGCCGGCGGGCCTGCTCCCCGCACCCTCGCGCCAACGCCAAGGCCAAGTGGGGCGCCGCCCCAACCTCGCCCCCAACCCCCCGGAGGGAGGAGGAGGAAGAAGAAAGCGGAAGGGGAGAGGGTGAGGTATGGCGCCCTCGGCCACGGCGCCGCCGACGGGGGAGGAGTGGCGCGCGGCGGTCCTCCTCCGGCCCCGGGATTCGGCAGACCTGCTGCCCGGGGCTCTAACACTGGCCGCCGCCGCTGCTGCGAGGGCGGCGCCGGGCCACCTGCCCGCCGGAGGCCTTCCCAGCCGACTCGAGCCGGGTCGCGGGCGCACCGCCGCAGGAGGAAATGCGCCCGGCCAGGGCCGGTTGCCGGCCGGGCGGCGGTCTCGCCGGCCCGCCCGCCTCGGCCCGCCTCCGCGGGCGGGCGCCCGGGGACGGAGGGGAGGCGGAGGCGAGGATCCGCCACGACCCGCGCCGGCCGACTCGACCCCGCCTGGGTTGAATCCTCCGGGCGGACTGCGCGGGCCCCACCCGCTTACCTCTTAACGGTTTCACGCCCTCTTGAACTCTCTCTTCCAAAGTTCTTTTCAACTTTCCCCACGGTACTTGTTGGCTATCGGTCTCGTGCCGGTATTTAGCCTTAGATGGAGTTTACTAATCCCCTTTGGGCTGCATTCCCAAGCAACCTGACTCCGAGAAGCTCCTGGCCCGGCGCGCTGGGGGCCGCTACCGTCTCACACCGTCCCGCGGGCTGCGGCCTCGATCACAAGGACTTGGGTCCCCCGAGAGCGCCGCCGGGAGGGGGGCTTCGTACGCCACATGTCCCGCGCCCCACCGCGGGGCGGGATTCGCGCTGGGCTTTTCCTCTTCGCTCGCCGCTACTGAGGGAATCCTCGTTAGTTTCTTTTCCTCCGCTGACTAATATGCTTAAATTCAGCGGGTCGCCACGCCTGATCTGGAGGTCGCAAGCCCAGAGCTGCGCCACCGCCGCCACGCCGCCGCCGCCGCCGCCTCGTGGCGGCCGGCCGGCCGGACGGACGGACGGACGGACGGTTTTCGTGCCGCGCCGCGTCCCTTCCTCCCTTTCTTTCCGATCCCCTCCTCCTCACCGAAACACTGGCGCCCGCGCGCCACCACAGGAGGGAGACAACGGAGCGGAGCGGAGCGGGACGGAGAGAGACCGCGGACACGGAGACTCCCATCCCGGAGACGAGAACCGAACAGAGGCATCGCGGCAGAGACGGCCCTGACCGAGGGGAACTGCCGCGCCTGCGAGCAGCGCGCGGCGACCTGCAGCGGGAGAGCGACAATCGCGACGGCGCTGCTTCGGCTGACGCCCCGCGGACGACTTGCACCGACCGCGACGAGGAGGAGGAGGAGGGGAGGGGGCGCTGGGCCACGAGGAGCGGGCTGCGCTTCGTCTCCCGGCGCCGCGCTCGGGCGCGCTGCTGGGCAGCGACGGGCATCGGTACTCGGCGCGTACGCCAATCGGCAGACAGCCGCTTCGCGGGGTGGAGCTCCGGGCAGGCCCGCTCTCCTTCGTACGCCGCCGCAAGATCGGGCCGCGCTTCCGACGCCGTTTTCGCTTACTGCCACACGGCCAGACGGCGAGGCGGCAAGCGCCTCGCGTAAGGACGAGTTTCCGCCAGCGGTTTCCTCTGTTGAGCGGAGCGCGAGCGCTTCTCCCAGTCTGCTTTAGGGGGACGTGGTTCTGCGCTGGCGACGAGGATCGGACTCGGCTGCCGCCATACCGACGGACTCCGCGAGAGGTCATTCTTAGCCGCTGCCGGGAGGGGGCCCCCGACGGCGATTGATCGCAGCGACGCCAGACAGGGCGTAGCCCCGAGGAACCCGGGCCGTGCGCTCAAGTGTCGATGATCAATGTGTCCTGCACTACATTAATTGGGTGAGCTAGCTGGGTGTTCTTCATCGACGCACGAGCTGAGTGATCCACCGCTGTCTGGCTGCACCGACTCTCCGCGGGGCGCGGAGGGGCCGACCGCCTGCGCCAAGCGGCGGCCTCTGGCTTGCGACTGCACGGGCAGCCACAGGCGCCATTCGAAACGGAGAAGACAGGAGGGGAAAAACTCCCACCTTACGCTCCGGGCAATGCCCGAATGGCGGGGGCCCAAGGCGCCCGG
>JAKWBO010001091.1:7500-19140 GCA_034336685.1 Luscinia luscinia
ATCGCTCGGAGACAAAGGCCCCGCGGCCACTCTTCCTGGGACAACAGAAAACCGAAAAGAGGAAAAAGACAAAAGCACACTATGCCGTCGCACGACCCGTGCTAGCCACGGGGTCACGGGCCTGCGGCGGGGCCGGGGGCGGGGGCGAGACTCGAGACTCAACTCCCCCTAAAACCCCCATCCGCCTGCCGACGGTCCCGAGCCCGCGCTGGGACCGGAGGCGGGGGCGAGACTCGAGACTCAACTCCCCCAAAACCCCCATCCGCCCGCCGGCACGGATCTCTCGGTCTCTCTCGCCAGCACACAGCGTCTCTCTGGGCTCGCTTCGTGGCCCGCGACCTTTCGTCGTCAGCGCTGCAGAGGCCGCGGCTTAAGGCCGCGTGAGAAAAAGAAGGGAACAGGCCGGGCGGCCCCCACACTCCGCCACGCCTGAAAAAGCAGAGCCGTTCGCAGCCCAGCCCGCCGGGCAGCCACCGCAGCCGGGGCAGCAGGCCAGACTCCCACAGGCCGCCCGGCCACGGTGGCTCGGATCGCACCAGCCGAGGAGGGAGATGGGGCGAGGCGCCGCCGCCTCGCCCCCACATCGCCGGGGGGCTTTTCTCAGCTTCTCTGTCGGGTTCCGGCTCGCTTTACGGCGCAGGCCGCCACCGCGGCCGGCCGCTACCGCTTAAATGAATACTCCGCTTCGCTACGCGGGTCCCCGGCTTAGGCCGAGGAAGGGGGAACCATGCTTTCAACGAGGCACGGCGGGGAAGGGGTGCCGAACCCCGGCCGGCAAACTCCACGGGGCGACTCCGTCACCGAAAGCCCCCCTTGGGCGAGCCGAGGCGAGGCCGGATGCCCCACCGGCACGCCCCCGCGAGCCCTTCCCAGGCGGACGCTCTCTCTGGGCAAGACGGGTCGGGAGCGGGAACGAGGCGCGGCCACCTCGGCGGCCGAGCGAGCCGTGCCTCGGGGAGCTCTCGGGAAGGGGCCGGGAACCTACCTCTCGGCAGGCTCAACGCACCCCGGCCGCTGCCCAGCCCCGGCTGCCGGTAAAAGCGCACCGGACCGGCAGCCGAAGAACGCCGCACCCGCCAGAGCGGGCCGGCCCCGGCTTAAGGCCGGGCGGAAAGAACGAGGCGCCGCCGCCTCGCCCGCCACCATCGCCGGAGGAGCGAGCGGGCACCCGCTCCCCTTTCTCGCGAAACCGGCAGCAGCCGGGCCGGAGCGGGACACGCGCTCGCGGCTTCGCTCGCTTCGGGTCTCCCCGCCTCACCTGGCCTGGGCCGGGAGCACAGCTCGCATCGCTCGCTGCGAAACCGGCAGCAGCCGGGCCGGAGCGGACACGCGCTCGCGGCTTCGCTTCGCTTCGGGTCTCCCCGCCTCACCTGGCCTGGGCCGGGAGCACAGCTCGCATCGCCGCTACAAACCGGCAGCAGCCGGGCCGGAGCGGGACACGCGCCGCGGCTTCGGCCCGCTTCGGGTCTCCCGCCACCTGGCCTGGGCCGGGAGCACAGCTCGCATCGCCGCTGCGAAACCGGCAGCAGCCGGGCCGGAGCGGACATCGCCAGCCGGCTTCTCTCTCGCAAGCCGCTTCTTTCGCCCGCGCCGCTTGGGCCGGGTGCAGCTCGCGATCTCGCCCCGCTGCACTCTTTTTTTCCACGGAACTGCAGCAGCCGGGCCGCAGCGGGACACGCCGGCGGCTTCGCCTCGCCTCGCCCCCGCCCTCTCTGGCCCGGCCGGGAGCAGCCCGCCTCTCTCCACCTGTCTCAGTCAACTGGGGTTACGGAATGCCGGACAAGGCCACGGGAGAGTCCTTGCCGTGCATTGGCGGTACGGTTCCTGGCCGGCACGATCGCTCTCCGCGCGGCCGCTCTTTTCCGCCTACGGACACAGGCACTGCACAGCCTGCGGGGAGACCGCCCGTAACCCTGTCTCCCATGATACGGACAAGCGGGCCCAGGAGGCCGACGAGCACAAGAGAACGAAGCCTAGGTGACCGGGTGGCGCAGCGGAGCACGCCGCTTCCTACTATGAGGCAGCCGGAGGCAGCCGAAACAGCGACCCCTTAGCGCATTCTCTCCGAGGACACCAGGTCTACCCAGCCAGCGGGTAGACCTCAGCTCGCATCGCTCGCTGCGAAACCGGCAGCAGCCGGGCCGGAGCTGGACACGCGCCGCGGCTTCTCTCTCGCGGCTCGCTTCTTCGCCCGCGGCCGCTTGGGCCGGGGTGCAGCTCGCATCTCGCCTCGCTGCACTCTTTTTCCACGGAACCGGCAGCAGCCGGGCCGCAGCGGGACACGCCGGCGGCTTCTTCCGCCTCGCGCCTCCCGCGCTCGCTCTGGCCCGGGCCGGGAGCAGCTCGCCTCGCCTCCACCTGTCTCAGTCAACTGGGGTTACGGGAATGCCGGACAAGGCCACGGGAGAGTCCTTGCCGTGCATTGGCGGTACGGTTCCTGGGCCGGCACGACCGCCCCGCGCCGCCTCTTTTCCGCCTACGGACACAGGCACTGCACAGCCTGCGGGAGACCGCCCGTAACCCTGTCTCCCATGATACGGACAAGCTGGGCCCCAGGAGGCCGACGAGCACAAGAGAACGAAGCCTAGGTGACCGGGTGGCGTAGCGGAGCACGCCGCTCCTACGATGAGGCAGCCGGAGGCAGCCGAAAACAGCGACCCCTTAGCGCACTTCCAGGGACACCAGGTCTACCCAGCCAGCGGGGTAGACCTGTTGTCCGCCTGCATTCCCCGATTAAGGGGTAGACCTGTTGTCCGCCTGCATTCCCGATTAAGGGGTAGACCTGGTGTCCGCCTGCATTCCCGATTAAGGGGTAGACCTGGTGTCCGCCGGCATTCCCGCTTAAGGGTAGACCTGTTGTCCGCCTGCATTCCCGATTAAGGGGTAGACCTGTTGTCCGCCTGCATTCCCGATTAAGGGGTAGACCTGGTGTCCGCCGTGCATTCCCGCTTAAGGGGTAGACCTGTTGTCCGCCTGCTTTCCCCGCTTAAGGGGTAGACCTGTTGTCCGCCTGCATTCCCGATTAAGGGGTAGACCTGTGTCCGCCTGCATTCCCGAAGGGTGACCTGTGTCCGCCGCATTCCCGCTTAAGGGGTAGACCTGTTGTCCGCCTGCATTCCCGATTAAGGGGTAGACCTGTTGTCCGCCTGCATTCCCGACTAAGGGGTAGACCTGGTGTCCGCCGGCATTCCCGCTTAAGGGGTAGACCTGTTGTCCGCCTGCATTCCCGCTTAAGGGGTAGACCTGTTGTCCGCCGGCATTCCCGCTTAAGGGGTAGACCTGTTGTCCGCCTGCATTCCCGCTTAAGGGGTAGACCTGTTGTCCGCCTGCATTCCCGACTAAGGGGTAGACCTGGTCCGCCGCATTCCGGAAGGGGTAGACCTGTTGTCCGCCTGCATTCCCGCTTAAGGGGTAGACCTGTTGTCCGCCTGCATTCCCGATTAAGGGGTAGACCTGTTGTCCGCCTGCATTCCCGTTAAGGGGTAGACCTGTTGTCCGCCTGCATTCCCGCTTAAGGGGTAGACCTGTTGTCCGCCTGCATTCCCGACTAAGGGGTAGACCTGTTGTCCGCCTGCATCTCCCGATTAAGGGGTAGACCTGTTGTCCGCCTGCATTCCCGATAAGGGTAGACCTGTTGTCCGCCTGCATTCCCCGCTTAAGGGGTAGACCTGGTGTCCGCCTGCATTCCCGATTAAGGGGTAGACCTGTTGTCCGCCTGCATTCCCGACTAAGGGGTAGACCTGTTGTCCGCCGGCATTCCCGCTAAGGGGTAGACCTGTGTCCGCCCGCATTCCCGATTAAGGGGTAGACCTGTTGTCCGCCTGCATTCCCGATTAAGGGGTAGACCTGGTGTCCGCCTGCATTCCCGCTTAAGGGGTAGACCTGTTGTCCGCCTGCATTCCCGATTAAGGGGTAGACCTGTTGTCCTCCGGCTTTCCCGACTAAGGGGTAGACCTGTTGTCCGCCTGCATTCCCGATTAAGGGGTAGACCTGGTGTCCGCCTGCATTCCCGCTTAAGGGGTAGACCTGTTGTCCGCCTGCATTCCCGATTAAGGGGTAGACCTGTTGTCCGCCGGCATTCCCGCTTAAGGGGTAGACCTGTTGTCCGCCTGCATTCCCGATTAAGGGGTAGACCTGTTGTCCGCCTGCATTCCCCGAAGGGGTAGACCTGTTGTCCGCCTGCATTCCCGATTAAGGGGTAGACCTGTTGTCCGCCTGCATTCCCGCTAAGGGGTAGACCTGTTGTCCGGGCCGCATTCCTCGACAAGGGGTAGACCTGTTGTCCCCCGCATTCCCGCTTAAGGGGTAGACCTGTTGTCCGCCTGCATTCCCGATTAGGGGTAGACCTGTTGTCCGCCTGCATTCCCGACTAAGGTAGACCTGTTGTCCGCCTGCATTCCCGCTTAAGGGGTAGACCTGTTGTCCGCCTGCATTCCCGCTAAGGGGTAGACCTGGTGTCCGCCTGCATTCCCGACTGAAGGGGTAGACCTGTTGTCCGCTCTGCATTCCCGCTAAGGGTAGACCTGTTGTCCGCCTGCATTCCCGCTTAGGGGCAGACCTGCTGTCCGCCTGCATTCCCGATTAAGGGGTAGACCTGTTGTCCGCCGGCATTCCCGCTAAGGGGTAGACCTGTTGTCCGCCCTGCATTACCGACTAAGGGGTAGACCTGTTGTCCGCCTGCATTCCCGCTAAGGGTAGACCTGTTGTCCGCCGTGATTCCCGCTGCAGGGGGTAGACCTGTGTCCGCCTGCATTCCGATGGGTAGACCTTGTTGTCCGGCATTCCCGCTAAGGGGTAGACCTGTGTCCGCCCCCGCATTCCCCGAGCAAAGACCTGTGAACCCCATTCCAAGGTGACAGGTCCTTTCATTAGTAACTGTGTCCGCCTGCATCTCCAGATTGGGGTAGATCATGTCCGCCAGCATTCCCTCATGGGGCAGACCTGGTCCACCTCACTCTAGTTAGTAGAACCTGTTGTCCGCCTGCATTCCATTGAGGCAGACCAAGTCCATGCCTGAGATTGGTAGACCTGTTGTCCGCCTGCATTCCCGCTTAAGGGTAGACCTGTTGTCCGCCTGCATTCCCGCTAAGGGGTAGACCTGTTGTCCGCCCGTATTCCCGATTAGGGGTAGACCTGTTGTCCGCCTGCATTCCCGCTTAAGGGTAGACCTGTTGTCCGCCCGCATTCCCCGACTAAGGGGTAGACCTGCTGTCCGCCTGCATTCCCCGATTAAGGGTAGACCTGTTGTCCGCCTGCATTCCTGATTAAGGGGTAGACCTGTTGTCCGCCTGCATTCCCGATCAAGGGTAGACCTGGTGTCCGCCTGCATTCCCGATTAAGGGTAGACCTGGTGTCCGCCGTGCATGTCCGCCCCTGATTAAGGGGTAGACCTGTTGTCCGCCTGCATTCCCTGATTAAGGGGTAGACCTGTTGTCCGCCTGCATTCCCGCTTAAGGGGTAGACCTGTTGTCCGCCGGCATTCCCGCTTAAGGGGTAGGACCTGTTGTCCGCCTGCATTCCCGACTAAGGGGTAGACCTGGTGTCCGCCGGCATTCCCGCTTAAGGGGTAGACCTGTTGTCCGCCTGCATTCCCGATTAAGGGGTAGACCTGTTGTCCGCCTGCATTCCCGACTTAGGGGTAGACCTGTTGTCCGCCTGCATTCCCGATTAAGGGTAGACCTGTTGTCCGCCCTGCATTCCCGATTAAGGGGTAGACCTGTTGTCCGCCGGCATTCCCGCTAAGGGGTAGACCTGTTGTCCGCCCGCATTCCCGACTAAGGGGTAGACCTGTTGTCCGCCTGCATTCCCGATTAAGGGGTAGACCTGGTGTCCGCCTGCATTCCCGCTTAAGGGGTAGACCTGTTGTCCGCCTGCATTCCCGCTAAGGGGTAGACCTGTTGTCCGCCTGCATTCCCGATTAAGGGGTAGACCTGCTGTCCGCCGGATTCCCGACTAAGGGGTAGACCTGTTGTCCGCCTGCATTCCCGACTAAGGGGTAGACCTGTTGTCCGCCTGCATTCCCGCTTAAGGGGTAGACCTGTTGTCCGCCTGCATTCCCGACTAAGGGGTAGACCTGTTGTCCGCCTGCATTCCCGCTTAAGGGGTAGACCTGTTGTCCGCCTGCTATTCCCGATTAAGGGGTAGACCTGTTGTCCGCCTGCATTCCCCGATTAAGGGGTAGACCTGTTGTCCGCCCGCATTCCCGCTAAGGGTAGACCTGTTGTCCGCCCAGACTCCCGACTAAGGGGTAGACCTGTTGTCCGCCTGCATTCCCGATTAAGGGGTAGACCTGGTGTCCGCCTGCATTCCCCGATTAAGGGTAGACCTGGTGTCCGCCGGCATTCCCGCTTAAGGGGTAGACCTGTTGTCCGCCGGCATTCCCGCTTAAGGGGTAGACCTGTTGTCCGCCTGCATTCCCGATTAAGGGGTAGACCTGTTGTCCGCCTGCATTCCCGATTAAGGGGTAGACCTGTTGTCCGCCTGCATTCCCGCTTAAGGGGTAGACCTGTTGTCCGCCTGCATTCCCGACTTAAGGGGTAGACCTGTTGTCCGCCTGCATTCCCGATTAAGGGGTAGACCTGTTGTCCGCCGGCATTCCCGCTCTAAGGGGTAGACCTGTTGTCCGCCTGCGATTCCCGGGACAAGGGGTAGACCTGTTGTCCGCCTGCATTCCCGATTAAGGGGTAGACCTGTTGTCCGCCGCATTCCCGATTAAGGGGTAGACCTGTTGTCCGCCTGCATTCCCGACTAAGGGGTAGACCTGGTGTCCGCCTGCATTCCCCGCTTAAGGGGTAGACCTGTTGTCCGCCTCGCATTCCCGACTAGGGTAGACCTGTTGTCCGCCTGCATTCCCGATTAAGGGGTAGACCTGTTGTCCGCCTGCATTCCCGATTAAGGGGTAGACCTGTTGTCCGCCTGCATTCCCGACTAAGGGGTAGACCTGTTGTCCGCCCGCATTCCCGATTAAGGGTAGACCTGTTGTCCGCCTGCATTCCCGATTAAGGGGTAGACCTGTTGTCCGCCGGCATTCCCGCTTAAGGGGTAGACCTGTTGTCCGCCTGCATTCCCGATTAAGGGTAGACCTGTTGTCCGCCTGCATTCCCGACTAAGGGGTAGACCTGTTGTCCGCCTGCATTCCCGATTAAGGGGTAGACCTGTTGTCCGCCTGCATTCCCGACTAAGGGGTAGACCTGTTGTCCGCCTGCATTCCCGCTTAAGGGGTAGACCTGGTGTCCGCCTGCATTCCCGATTAAGGGGTAGACCTGTTGTCCGCCTGCATTCCCGATTAAGGGTAGACCTGTTGTCCGGGCCGGCATTCCCGCTAAGGGTAGACCTGTTGCCGCCTGCATTCCCGACAGGGGTAGACCTGTTGTCCGCCTGCATTCCCGATTAAGGGGTAGACCTGGTGTCCGCCGGCATTCCCGCTTAAGGGGTAGACCTGTTGTCCGCCCTGCATTCCCGATTAAGGGGTAGACCTGTTGTCCGCCGGCATTCCCGCTTAAGGGGTAGACCTGTTGTCCGCCTGCATTCCCGATTAAGGGGGTAGACCTGGTGTCCGCCTGCATTCCCGATTAAGGGGTAGACCTGTTGTCCGCCGGCATTCCCGCTTAGGGGTAGACCTGTTGTCCGCCTGCATTCCCGATTAAGGGTAGACCTGTTGTCCGCCTGCATTCCCCGCTTAAGGGGTAGACCTGTTGTCCGCCTGCATTCCCGATTAAGGGGTAGACCTGTTGTCCGCCGTGCATTCCCCGATAAGGGGTAGACCTGTTGTCCGCCTGCATTCCCGATTAAGGGGTAGACCTATGTCCGCCGTGCATTCCCGCTTAAGGGGTAGACCTGTTGTCCGCCTGCATTCCCGATTAAGGGGTAGACCTGTTGTCCGCCTGCATTCCCGACTAAGGGCAGACCTGTTGTCCGCCTGCATTCCCGATTAAGGGGTAGACCTGTTGTCCGCCGGCATTCCCGCTAAGGGTAGACCTGTTGTCCGCCCGCTATTCCCGATCAAGGGGTAGACCTGCTGTCCGCCTGCATTCCCGATTAAGGGGTAGACCTGTTGTCCGCCTGCATTCCCGCCATTAAGGGTAGACCTGTTGTCCGCCTGCATTCCCGATTAAGGGGTAGACCTGCTGTCCGCCTGCATTCCCGACAGGGCAGACCTGTTGTCCGCCGATTAGGGGTAGACCTCATGTCCCGGCATTCCCGATTAAGGGGTAGACCTGTTGTCCGCCTGCATTCCCGCTTAAGGGGTAGACCTGTTGTCCGCCTGCATTCCCCGACTTAAGGGGTAGACCTGTTGTCCGCCTGCATTCCCGACAAGGGGTAGACCTGTTGTCCGCCTGCATTCCCGATTAAGGGGTAGACCTGTTGTCCGCCTGCATTCCCGCTTAAGGGTAGACCTGTTGTCCGCCCGCATTCCCGATTAAGGGTAGACCTGGTGTCCGCCTGCATTCCCGATTAAGGGTAGACCCAGTTGTCCGCCTGCATTCCCTCGCCAAGGGGTAGACCTGTTGTCCGCCGGCATTCCCGCTAAGGGGCAGACCTGTTGTCCGCCCCGCATTCCCGATTAAGGGGTAGACCTGTTGTCCGCCTGCATTCCCGATTAAGGGGTAGACCTGTTGTCCGCCTGCATTCCCGCCTATAGGGTAGACCTGTTGTCCGCCTGCATCTCCTGATTAAGGGGTAGACCTGCTGTCCGCCGGCATTCCCGACTAAGGGGTAGACCTGTCCGCCCGCATTCTTGATTAAGGGGTAGACCTGTTGTCCGCCGGCATTCCCGACGAAGGGTAGACCTGTTGTCCGCCCCGCATTCCCGCTTAGGGGTAGACCTGTTCCGCCGCATTCCCGCTAAGGGTAGACCTGGTGTCCGCCTGCATTCTCCGATTAAGGGGCAGACCTGGTTGTCCGTGGCCGGCTATTCCCGCTTAAGGGCAGACCTAAGGTCCGCCTGCATTCCCGCTTGCTGGGTAGACCTGGTGTCCGCCGGCTTCCCGCTAAGGGCACCTGATCCTCAGCCCCGAGCCGAGGTAGACCTGTTGTCCGCCTGCATCCCCGCTAAGGGGTAGACCTGTTGTCCGCCCGCATTCCCTGACAAGGGGTGCAGACCTGCTGTCCGCCGGCATTCCCGACTTAAGGGGCAGACCTGGTGTCCGCCCCTGCATTCCCCGGGATCAAGGGGTAGACCTGGATGTCCGGCATGCATTCCCGCTGCAAGCAGGGGTAGACCTGCTGTCCGCCCGCATCTCTGGAGCCATGGGCACCTAGGTGCCCGCCTAGCACCCGTCAGTGCCGACCTTGCGTGTCCGCCGGCCTCAAGCAAGGGGTAGACCTGGTGTCCGCCGGCATTCCCGCTTAATCTGTTGTCCGCCTGCTTCCGCTTAAGGGGTAGACCTGTTGTCCGCCGGCATTCCCGCTAAGGGGCAGACCTGTTGTCCGCCTGCACTCCCCGACAAGGGGTAGACCTGGTGTCCGCCTGCATTCCCGCTTTAGGGTAGACCCGGTTGTCCGCCTGCATTCCCGACAAGTGGGTAGACCCCTGGCCCCGCCAAGGGGTAGACCTGAGCGCTCGTATTCCCGATTAGGTGGTGTCCGCCGGCATCTCCCGCCTAAGGGGTAGACCTGTTGTCCGCCTGCATTCCTGACATTAGGGTAGACCTGGTGTCCGCCTGCATTCTCGATTAAGGTAGACCTGTTGTCCGCCGGCACCTCGACGAAGGGGTAGACCTGGTGTCCGCCTGCATTCCCGCTAAGGGGTAGACCTGTTGTCCGCCGGCATTCCCGCTAAGGGTAGACCTGTTGTCCGCCTGCCTTCCCGCTTAAGGGGTAGACCTGTTGTCCGCCTGCATTCCCGCTAAGGGGCAGACCTGTTGTCCGCCTGCATTCCCGACAGGGTAGACCTGTTGTCCGCCTGCCTTCCCGACAAGGGTAGACCTGGTGTCCGCCTGCATTCCCGCTAAGGGGTAGACCCAGGTCCGCCGGCATTCCCGCCTTAAGGGCAGACCTGTTGTCCGCCTGCAGCCCCGCTCATGGGCAGACCTGTCCGCCTGCATTCTTGATTAAGGGGTAGACCTGTTGTCCCCGCCTGGTATCTCGACAGGTGGACCTGGTGTCCGCCGGCACTCCCGCTTAAGGGTAGGCCATAGGGCGCACAGTGACGGCACCAGGCTCCACCCCGCGGCGGGGCGCGAAGGTCCGGTGACCGGCTAGCGGCAACAGGTCTACCACTGGCGGCGGGCGCGAAAGGCCGGAGACCGCTAGCTGCACCAGGTCTACCGCAGGCGCGGCGCGGAGGCCGAGACCGGCTAGCGGCACTAGTCGGGTCTATCCCGCGGGCAGGCTGCGAAGGCCGTAGACCGGCTAGCGGCACCAGGTCTACCCCGCGCAGTCCGGGCGCGAAGGCAGACCGGCTAGCGGCAACAGGTCTACCCAGGCCGGCGCGAAAGGTAAGACCGGCTAGCGAACAGGCACCACCCGCGGCGGCGCGAGCGTCGAGACCGGCTAGCGGCACCAGGTCTCGCTCCGCAGGCCGGGCGCGAAGGCAGAGACCGGCTAGCGGCAACAGGTCTACCACGCAGGCGCGGCGCGAAAGTGCAAGACCGAGCTAGCGGCAACAGGTCTACCCCGCGGCGGGGCGCGAAGGCCGAGACCGGCTAGCGGCACCAGGTCTACCGCAGGCCGGGCGCGAAAAGGCAGAGACCGGGTTACGACGGCAAGGCGCGGGCGCGCGAAGTAAGACCGCTACGGTAACAGGTTCTAGCTACGCGGGCGCGAACGGCCGAGACCGGCTAGCGGCAACAGGTCTACCGCGCAGGCCGGGCGCGAAGGCAGAGACCAAGCAGCGCAATAGGTCTACCTCGCAGGCCGGGCGCGGAAGGGCGAGACCGGCAGCGGCACCAGGTCTGACGCGCCGCGCCGAGGTCAGACCGGTTAGCGGCAACAGGTCTACCCAAGGCGGCGGGCGCGAAGTGTAGACCGCTAGCGGTACCAGGCCTGCGCGGCGTGGCGAAGGCCGGACCGTCGGGCACAGGTCTGTCCAAGGGCGGAAGGCCGAGACCGGCTAGCGGCAACAGGTTCACTACAAGCGGGCGGCCGAAGGCCAGACCAAGAAGCGGCACCAGGTCTGGCCGCGGCGCCGGGCGCCGAAAGGCCGACCGGCTAGCGGCAACAGGGTCTACTTCGCGGGCGCTGAAAGGCCGAGACCGTAACAGGTTCGCTTCGCTGGGCTGGCGAAAGGTCGACCGGGCTAAGGTAACAGGTTTTCCGGAGCGGCGCGGCGCGCGAAACGCCGGAGACCGTTAGCGGGCAACAGGTTTACCTCGCTGGCCCGAGACGGCTGTTTCCCTCTACACCGCGGCTCGCTAGAAGGGAAAACTCGCCCTCCCGCCGCCTCCCAGCCGCGCCGCGCCCCGCCTCGCATCGGCCTGGGAACGCTGAGGGAAGTCGAAGCCGCGCGCGACCCGGCAGGCCTCTCTTCTCTCTCAAGAGCGCTCGCGCCCTGGCGCCACTGGCGCGCGCGGCCCTCGGCTCCCTGCCCGGCTCCGATGCATCGGGCCCGGGACCCGGAGGAGGGCGAAGGGGGCCCATGAAGCGAAGGAAAGCAAGGAGGGCGCCACCCCTAGGCGCCCTTCGCTACCGGGGCCCCCT
>JAKWBO010001092.1:0-19095 GCA_034336685.1 Luscinia luscinia
ACCCTCTCACAGAACACTCTGCTGGGAAGTTCTGCTACTGCCAAAACACGCCTGGCATGTGCACTTTTCTTCTAAAACCTCTCTACCATAGCAATATTCTCTGCTTCTTGAAAGCATACCATACACTCTTTCCACTATGCATAGCGAAGAGCACTGCAGTGCACCTAAAGCTAAGCTTAAAGTGTGCACAGCACACCACAGATCTCACTTTGCACTACACCTAGAAATGGCTTCTCTGCATCACTGATATCTAGCACAGAAATCTGCACGACGAATAACTATGTTGTAGCTTAAGCTGGTTCTGGCATATCCTGCTTCATACCACTAGTCCCTGACAACCGGTGTTCTGTGCAGAGCACCTCAGTGCAGTGTGGTTTCCTTAATGGCGGTTTGTAGCAAGAAGCGATTTCAGGCTGAGGGAGGTGAAGTGCCGTCTACCCCTCTCACAGAACACTCTGCTGGGAAGTTCTGCTACTGCCAAACACGCCTGGCATGTGCACTTTTCTTCTAAAACCTCTCTACCATAGCAATATTCTCTGCTTCTTGAAAGCATACCATACACTCTTTCCACTATGCATAGCGAAGAGCACTGCAGTGCACCTAAAGCTAGAGCGAAAGTGTGCACAGCACACCACAGATCTCACTTTGCACTACACCTAGAAATGGCTTCTCTGCATCACTGATATCTAGCACAGAAATCTGCACGACGAATAACTATGTTGTAGCTAAGCTGCTTCTGGCATATCCTGCTTCATACCACTAGTCCCTGACAACCGGTATTCTGTGCAGAGCACCTCAGTGCAGTGTGGTTTCCTTAATGGCGGTTTGTAGCAAGAAGCGATTTCAGGCTGAGGGAGGTGAAGTGCCGTCTCACCCCTCTCACAGAACACTCTGCTGGGAAGTTCTGCTACTGCCAAAACACGCCTGGCATGTGCACTTTTCTTCTAAAACCTCTCTACCATAGCAATATTCTCTGCTTCTTGAAAGCATACCATACACTCTTTCCACTATGCATAGCGAAGAGCACTGCAGTGCACCTAAAGCTAAGTGTAAAGTGTGCACAGCACACCACAGATCTCACTTTGCACTACACCTAGAAATGGCTTCTCTGCATCACTGATATCTAGCACAGAAATCTGCACGACGAATAACTATGTTGTAGCTAAGCTGGTTCTGGCATATCCTGCTTCATACCACTAGTCCCTGACAACCGGTGTTCTGTGCAGAGCACCTCAGTGCAGTGTGGTTTCCTTAATGGCGGTTTGTAGCAAGAAGCGATTTCAGGCTGAGGGAGGTGAAGTGCCGTCTCACCCCTCTCACAGAACACTCTGCTGGGAAGTTCTGCTACTGCCAAAACACGCCTGGCATGTGCACTTTTCTTCTAAAACCTCTCTACCATAGCAATATTCTCTGCTTCTTGAAAGCATACCATACACTCTTTCCACTATGCATAGCGAAGAGCACTGCAGTGCACCTAAAGCTGAAGCGAAAGTGTGCACAGCACACCACAGATCTCACTTTGCACTACACCTAGAAATGGCTTCTCTGCATCACTGATATCTAGCACAGAAATCTGCACGACGAATAACTATGTTGTAGCTAAGCTGGTTCTGGCATATCCTGCTTCATACCACTAGTCCCTGACAACCGGTATTCTGTGCAGAGCACCTCAGTGCAGTGTGGTTTCCTTAATGGCGGTTTGTAGCAAGAAGCGATTTCAGGCTGAGGGAGGTGAAGTGCCGTCTACCCCTCTCACAGAACACTCTGCTGGGAAGTTCTGCTACTGCCAAACACGCCTGGCATGTGCACTTTTCTTCTAAAACCTCTCTACCATAGCAATATTCTCTGCTTCTTGAAAGCATACCATACACTCTTTCCACTATGCATAGCGAAGAGCACTGCAGTGCACCTAAAGCTAAAGCGTAAAGTGTGCACAGCACACCACAGATCTCACTTTGCACTACACCTAGAAATGGCTTCTCTGCATCACTGATATCTAGCACAGAAATCTGCACGACGAATAACTATGTTGTAGCTAAGCTGGTTCTGGCATATCCTGCTTCATACCACTAGTCCCTGACAACCGGTATTCTGTGCAGAGCACCTCAGTGCAGTGTGGTTTCCTTAATGGCGGTTTGTAGCAAGAAGCGATTTCAGGCTGAGGGAGGTGAAGTGCCGTCTCACCCTCTCACAGAACACTCTGCTGGGAAGTTCTGCTACTGCCAAACACGCCTGGCATGTGCACTTTTCTTCTAAAACCTCTCTACCATAGCAATATTCTCTGCTTCTTGAAAGCATACCATACACTCTTTCCACTATGCATAGCGAAGAGCACTGCAGTGCACCTAAAGCTAAAGCGAAAGTGTGCACAGCACACCACAGATCTCACTTTGCACTACACCTAGAAATGGCTTCTCTGCATCACTGATATCTAGCACAGAAATCTGCACGACGAATAACTATGTTGTAGCTAAGCTGGTTCTGGCATATCCTGCTTCATACCACTAGTCCCTGACAACCGGTATTCTGTGCAGAGCACCTCAGTGCAGTGTGGTTTCCTTAATGGCGGTTTGTAGCAAGAAGCGATTTCAGGCTGAGGGAGGTGAAGTGCCGTCTACCCCTCTCACAGAACACTCTGCTGGGAAGTTCTGCTACTGCCAAAACACGCCTGGCATGTGCACTTTTCTTCTAAAACCTCTCTACCATAGCAATATTCTCTGCTTCTTGAAAGCATACCATACACTCTTTCCACTATGCATAGCGAAGAGCACTGCAGTGCACCTAAAGCTAAAGCGAAAGTGTGCACAGCACACCACAGATCTCACTTTGCACTACACCTAGAAATGGCTTCTCTGCATCACTGATATCTAGCACAGAAATCTGCACGACGAATAACTATGTTGTAGCTAAGCTGGTTCTGGCATATCCTGCTTCATACCACTAGTCCCTGACAACCGGTATTCTGTGCAGAGCACCTCAGTGCAGTGTGGTTTCCTTAATGGCGGTTTGTAGCAAGAAGCGATTTCAGGCTGAGGGAGGTGAAGTGCCGTCTACCCCTCTCACAGAACACTCTGCTGGGAAGTTCTGCTACTGCCAAAACACGCCTGGCATGTGCACTTTTCTTCTAAAACCTCTCTACCATAGCAATATTCTCTGCTTCTTGAAAGCATACCATACACTCTTTCCACTATGCATAGCGAAGAGCACTGCAGTGCACCTAAAGCTAAGCTGAAAGTGTGCACAGCACACCACAGATCTCACTTTGCACTACACCTAGAAATGGCTTCTCTGCATCACTGATATCTAGCACAGAAATCTGCACGACGAATAACTATGTTGTAGCTATGCTGGTTCTGGCATATCCTGCTTCATACCACTAGTCCCTGACAACCGGTGTTCTGTGCAGAGCACCTCAGTGCAGTGTGGTTTCCTTAATGGCGGTTTGTAGCAAGAAGCGATTTCAGGCTGAGGGAGGTGAAGTGCCGTCTACCCCTCTCACAGAACACTCTGCTGGGAAGTTCTGCTACTGCCAAAACACGCCTGGCATGTGCACTTTTCTTCTAAAACCTCTCTACCATAGCAATATTCTCTGCTTCTTGAAAGCATACCATACACTCTTTCCACTATGCATAGCGAAGAGCACTGCAGTGCACCTAAAGCTAAGCTGAAAGTGTGCACAGCACACCACAGATCTCACTTTGCACTACACCTAGAAATGGCTTCTCTGCATCACTGATATCTAGCACAGAAATCTGCACGACGAATAACTATGTTGTAGCTAAGCTGGTTCTGGCATATCCTGCTTCATACCACTAGTCCCTGACAACCGGTATTCTGTGCAGAGCACCTCAGTGCAGTGTGGTTTCCTTAATGGCGGTTTGTAGCAAGAAGCGATTTCAGGCTGAGGGAGGTGAAGTGCCGTCTACCCCTCTCACAGAACACTCTGCTGGGAAGTTCTGCTACTGCCAAAACACGCCTGGCATGTGCACTTTTCTTCTAAAACCTCTCTACCATAGCAATATTCTCTGCTTCTTGAAAGCATACCATACACTCTTTCCACTATGCATAGCGAAGAGCACTGCAGTGCACCTAAAGCTAAAGCGAAAGTGTGCACAGCACACCACAGATCTCACTTTGCACTACACCTAGAAATGGCTTCTCTGCATCACTGATATCTAGCACAGAAATCTGCACGACGAATAACTATGTTGTAGCTAAGCTGGTTCTGGCATATCCTGCTTCATACCACTAGTCCCTGACAACCGGTATTCTGTGCAGAGCACCTCAGTGCAGTGTGGTTTCCTTAATGGCGGTTTGTAGCAAGAAGCGATTTCAGGCTGAGGGAGGTGAAGTGCCGTCTACCCCTCTCACAGAACACTCTGCTGGGAAGTTCTGCTACTGCCAAAACACGCCTGGCATGTGCACTTTTCTTCTAAAACCTCTCTACCATAGCAATATTCTCTGCTTCTTGAAAGCATACCATACACTCTTTCCACTATGCATAGCGAAGAGCACTGCAGTGCACCTAAAGCTAAAGCGAAAGTGTGCACAGCACACCACAGATCTCACTTTGCACTACACCTAGAAATGGCTTCTCTGCATCACTGATATCTAGCACAGAAATCTGCACGACGAATAACTATGTTGTAGCTAAGCTGGTTCTGGCATATCCTGCTTCATACCACTAGTCCCTGACAACCGGTATTCTGTGCAGAGCACCTCAGTGCAGTGTGGTTTCCTTAATGGCGGTTTGTAGCAAGAAGCGATTTCAGGCTGAGGGAGGTGAAGTGCCGTCTACCCCTCTCACAGAACACTCTGCTGGGAAGTTCTGCTACTGCCAAAACACGCCTGGCATGTGCACTTTTCTTCTAAAACCTCTCTACCATAGCAATATTCTCTGCTTCTTGAAAGCATACCATACACTCTTTCCACTATGCATAGCGAAGAGCACTGCAGTGCACCTAAAGCTAAAGCGAAAGTGTGCACAGCACACCACAGATCTCACTTTGCACTACACCTAGAAATGGCTTCTCTGCATCACTGATATCTAGCACAGAAATCTGCACGACGAATAACTATGTTGTAGCTAAGCTGGTTCTGGCATATCCTGCTTCATACCACTAGTCCCTGACAACCGGTATTCTGTGCAGAGCACCTCAGTGCAGTGTGGTTTCCTTAATGGCGGTTTGTAGCAAGAAGCGATTTCAGGCTGAGGGAGGTGAAGTGCCGTCTACCCCTCTCACAGAACACTCTGCTGGGAAGTTCTGCTACTGCCAAAACACGCCTGGCATGTGCACTTTTCTTCTAAAACCTCTCTACCATAGCAATATTCTCTGCTTCTTGAAAGCATACCATACACTCTTTCCACTATGCATAGCGAAGAGCACTGCAGTGCACCTAAAGCTGAAGCGAAAGTGTGCACAGCACACCACAGATCTCACTTTGCACTACACCTAGAAATGGCTTCTCTGCATCACTGATATCTAGCACAGAAATCTGCACGACGAATAACTATGTTGTAGCTATGCTGGTTCTGGCATATCCTGCTTCATACCACTAGTCCCTGACAACCGGTATTCTGTGCAGAGCACCTCAGTGCAGTGTGGTTTCCTTAATGGCGGTTTGTAGCAAGAAGCGATTTCAGGCTGAGGGAGGTGAAGTGCCGTCTACCCCTCTCACAGAACACTCTGCTGGGAAGTTCTGCTACTGCCAAAACACGCCTGGCATGTGCACTTTTCTTCTAAAACCTCTCTACCATAGCAATATTCTCTGCTTCTTGAAAGCATACCATACACTCTTTCCACTATGCATAGCGAAGAGCACTGCAGTGCACCTAAAGCTAAAGCGAAAGTGTGCACAGCACACCACAGATCTCACTTTGCACTACACCTAGAAATGGCTTCTCTGCATCACTGATATCTAGCACAGAAATCTGCACGACGAATAACTATGTTGTAGCTAAGCTGGTTCTGGCATATCCTGCTTCATACCACTAGTCCCTGACAACCGGTGTTCTGTGCAGAGCACCTCAGTGCAGTGTGGTTTCCTTAATGGCGGTTTGTAGCAAGAAGCGATTTCAGGCTGAGGGAGGTGAAGTGCCGTCTACCCCTCTCACAGAACACTCTGCTGGGAAGTTCTGCTACTGCCAAAACACGCCTGGCATGTGCACTTTTCTTCTAAAACCTCTCTACCATAGCAATATTCTCTGCTTCTTGAAAGCATACCATACACTCTTTCCACTATGCATAGCGAAGAGCACTGCAGTGCACCTAAAGCTAAAGCGAAAGTGTGCACAGCACACCACAGATCTCACTTTGCACTACACCTAGAAATGGCTTCTCTGCATCACTGATATCTAGCACAGAAATCTGCACGACGAATAACTATGTTGTAGCTAAGCTGGTTCTGGCATATCCTGCTTCATACCACTAGTCCCTGACAACCGGTATTCTGTGCAGAGCACCTCAGTGCAGTGTGGTTTCCTTAATGGCGGTTTGTAGCAAGAAGCGATTTCAGGCTGAGGGAGGTGAAGTGCCGTCTACCCCTCTCACAGAACACTCTGCTGGGAAGTTCTGCTACTGCCAAAACACGCCTGGCATGTGCACTTTTCTTCTAAAACCTCTCTACCATAGCAATATTCTCTGCTTCTTGAAAGCATACCATACACTCTTTCCACTATGCATAGCGAAGAGCACTGCAGTGCACCTAAAGCTAGTGCGAAAGTGTGCACAGCACACCACAGATCTCACTTTGCACTACACCTAGAAATGGCTTCTCTGCATCACTGATATCTAGCACAGAAATCTGCACGACGAATAACTATGTTGTAGCTAAGCTGGTTCTGGCATATCCTGCTTCATACCACTAGTCCCTGACAACCGGTATTCTGTGCAGAGCACCTCAGTGCAGTGTGGTTTCCTTAATGGCGGTTTGTAGCAAGAAGCGATTTCAGGCTGAGGGAGGTGAAGTGCCGTCTACCCCTCTCACAGAACACTCTGCTGGGAAGTTCTGCTACTGCCAAAACACGCCTGGCATGTGCACTTTTCTTCTAAAACCTCTCTACCATAGCAATATTCTCTGCTTCTTGAAAGCATACCATACACTCTTTCCACTATGCATAGCGAAGAGCACTGCAGTGCACCTAAAGCTAAAGCGAAAGTGTGCACAGCACACCACAGATCTCACTTTGCACTACACCTAGAAATGGCTTCTCTGCATCACTGATATCTAGCACAGAAATCTGCACGACGAATAACTATGTTGTAGCTAAGCTGGTTCTGGCATATCCTGCTTCATACCACTAGTCCCTGACAACCGGTATTCTGTGCAGAGCACCTCAGTGCAGTGTGGTTTCCTTAATGGCGGTTTGTAGCAAGAAGCGATTTCAGGCTGAGGGAGGTGAAGTGCCGTCTACCCCTCTCACAGAACACTCTGCTGGGAAGTTCTGCTACTGCCAAAACACGCCTGGCATGTGCACTTTTCTTCTAAAACCTCTCTACCATAGCAATATTCTCTGCTTCTTGAAAGCATACCATACACTCTTTCCACTATGCATAGCGAAGAGCACTGCAGTGCACCTAAAGCTAAAGCGAAAGTGTGCACAGCACACCACAGATCTCACTTTGCACTACACCTAGAAATGGCTTCTCTGCATCACTGATATCTAGCACAGAAATCTGCACGACGAATAACTATGTTGTAGCTAAGCTGGTTCTGGCATATCCTGCTTCATACCACTAGTCCCTGACAACCGGTATTCTGTGCAGAGCACCTCAGTGCAGTGTGGTTTCCTTAATGGCGGTTTGTAGCAAGAAGCGATTTCAGGCTGAGGGAGGTGAAGTGCCGTCTACCCCTCTCACAGAACACTCTGCTGGGAAGTTCTGCTACTGCCAAAACACGCCTGGCATGTGCACTTTTCTTCTAAAACCTCTCTACCATAGCAATATTCTCTGCTTCTTGAAAGCATACCATACACTCTTTCCACTATGCATAGCGAAGAGCACTGCAGTGCACCTAAAGCTAAAGCGAAAGTGTGCACAGCACACCACAGATCTCACTTTGCACTACACCTAGAAATGGCTTCTCTGCATCACTGATATCTAGCACAGAAATCTGCACGACGAATAACTATGTTGTAGCTAAGCTGGTTCTGGCATATCCTGCTTCATACCACTAGTCCCTGACAACCGGTATTCTGTGCAGAGCACCTCAGTGCAGTGTGGTTTCCTTAATGGCGGTTTGTAGCAAGAAGCGATTTCAGGCTGAGGGAGGTGAAGTGCCGTCTACCCCTCTCACAGAACACTCTGCTGGGAAGTTCTGCTACTGCCAAAACACGCCTGGCATGTGCACTTTTCTTCTAAAACCTCTCTACCATAGCAATATTCTCTGCTTCTTGAAAGCATACCATACACTCTTTCCACTATGCATAGCGAAGAGCACTGCAGTGCACCTAAAGCTAAGCGAAAGTGTGCACAGCACACCACAGATCTCACTTTGCACTACACCTAGAAATGGCTTCTCTGCATCACTGATATCTAGCACAGAAATCTGCACGACGAATAACTATGTTGTAGCTAAGCTGGTTCTGGCATATCCTGCTTCATACCACTAGTCCCTGACAACCGGTATTCTGTGCAGAGCACCTCAGTGCAGTGTGGTTTCCTTAATGGCGGTTTGTAGCAAGAAGCGATTTCAGGCTGAGGGAGGTGAAGTGCCGTCTACCCCTCTCACAGAACACTCTGCTGGGAAGTTCTGCTACTGCCAAAACACGCCTGGCATGTGCACTTTTCTTCTAAAACCTCTCTACCATAGCAATATTCTCTGCTTCTTGAAAGCATACCATACACTCTTTCCACTATGCATAGCGAAGAGCACTGCAGTGCACCTAAAGCTGAAGCGAAAGTGTGCACAGCACACCACAGATCTCACTTTGCACTACACCTAGAAATGGCTTCTCTGCATCACTGATATCTAGCACAGAAATCTGCACGACGAATAACTATGTTGTAGCTAAGCTGGTTCTGGCATATCCTGCTTCATACCACTAGTCCCTGACAACCGGTATTCTGTGCAGAGCACCTCAGTGCAGTGTGGTTTCCTTAATGGCGGTTTGTAGCAAGAAGCGATTTCAGGCTGAGGGAGGTGAAGTGCCGTCTACCCCTCTCACAGAACACTCTGCTGGGAAGTTCTGCTACTGCCAAAACACGCCTGGCATGTGCACTTTTCTTCTAAAACCTCTCTACCATAGCAATATTCTCTGCTTCTTGAAAGCATACCATACACTCTTTCCACTATGCATAGCGAAGAGCACTGCAGTGCACCTAAAGCTAAAGCGAAAGTGTGCACAGCACACCACAGATCTCACTTTGCACTACACCTAGAAATGGCTTCTCTGCATCACTGATATCTAGCACAGAAATCTGCACGACGAATAACTATGTTGTAGCTAAGCTGGTTCTGGCATATCCTGCTTCATACCACTAGTCCCTGACAACCGGTATTCTGTGCAGAGCACCTCAGTGCAGTGTGGTTTCCTTAATGGCGGTTTGTAGCAAGAAGCGATTTCAGGCTGAGGGAGGTGAAGTGCCGTCTACCCCTCTCACAGAACACTCTGCTGGGAAGTTCTGCTACTGCCAAAACACGCCTGGCATGTGCACTTTTCTTCTAAAACCTCTCTACCATAGCAATATTCTCTGCTTCTTGAAAGCATACCATACACTCTTTCCACTATGCATAGCGAAGAGCACTGCAGTGCACCTAAAGCTAAGCGAAAGTGTGCACAGCACACCACAGATCTCACTTTGCACTACACCTAGAAATGGCTTCTCTGCATCACTGATATCTAGCACAGAAATCTGCACGACGAATAACTATGTTGTAGCTATGCTGGTTCTGGCATATCCTGCTTCATACCACTAGTCCCTGACAACCGGTATTCTGTGCAGAGCACCTCAGTGCAGTGTGGTTTCCTTAATGGCGGTTTGTAGCAAGAAGCGATTTCAGGCTGAGGGAGGTGAAGTGCCGTCTACCCCTCTCACAGAACACTCTGCTGGGAAGTTCTGCTACTGCCAAAACACGCCTGGCATGTGCACTTTTCTTCTAAAACCTCTCTACCATAGCAATATTCTCTGCTTCTTGAAAGCATACCATACACTCTTTCCACTATGCATAGCGAAGAGCACTGCAGTGCACCTAAAGCTGAAGCGAAAGTGTGCACAGCACACCACAGATCTCACTTTGCACTACACCTAGAAATGGCTTCTCTGCATCACTGATATCTAGCACAGAAATCTGCACGACGAATAACTATGTTGTAGCTAAGCTGGTTCTGGCATATCCTGCTTCATACCACTAGTCCCTGACAACCGGTATTCTGTGCAGAGCACCTCAGTGCAGTGTGGTTTCCTTAATGGCGGTTTGTAGCAAGAAGCGATTTCAGGCTGAGGGAGGTGAAGTGCCGTCTACCCCTCTCACAGAACACTCTGCTGGGAAGTTCTGCTACTGCCAAAACACGCCTGGCATGTGCACTTTTCTTCTAAAACCTCTCTACCATAGCAATATTCTCTGCTTCTTGAAAGCATACCATACACTCTTTCCACTATGCATAGCGAAGAGCACTGCAGTGCACCTAAAGCTAAAGCGAAAGTGTGCACAGCACACCACAGATCTCACTTTGCACTACACCTAGAAATGGCTTCTCTGCATCACTGATATCTAGCACAGAAATCTGCACGACGAATAACTATGTTGTAGCTATGCTGGTTCTGGCATATCCTGCTTCATACCACTAGTCCCTGACAACCGGTATTCTGTGCAGAGCACCTCAGTGCAGTGTGGTTTCCTTAATGGCGGTTTGTAGCAAGAAGCGATTTCAGGCTGAGGGAGGTGAAGTGCCGTCTACCCCTCTCACAGAACACTCTGCTGGGAAGTTCTGCTACTGCCAAAACACGCCTGGCATGTGCACTTTTCTTCTAAAACCTCTCTACCATAGCAATATTCTCTGCTTCTTGAAAGCATACCATACACTCTTTCCACTATGCATAGCGAAGAGCACTGCAGTGCACCTAAAGCTAAAGCGAAAGTGTGCACAGCACACCACAGATCTCACTTTGCACTACACCTAGAAATGGCTTCTCTGCATCACTGATATCTACAACAGAAATCTGCACGACGAATAACTATGTTGTAGCTAAGCTGGTTCTGGCATATCCTGCTTCATACCACTAGTCCCTGACAACCGGTATTCTGTGCAGAGCACCTCAGTGCAGTGTGGTTTCCTTAATGGCGGTTTGTAGCAAGAAGCGATTTCAGGCTGAGGGAGGTGAAGTGCCGTCTACCCCTCTCACAGAACACTCTGCTGGGAAGTTCTGCTACTGCCAAAACACGCCTGGCATGTGCACTTTTCTTCTAAAACCTCTCTACCATAGCAATATTCTCTGCTTCTTGAAAGCATACCATACACTCTTTCCACTATGCATAGCGAAGAGCACTGCAGTGCACCTAAAGCTAAAGCGAAAGTGTGCACAGCACACCACAGATCTCACTTTGCACTACACCTAGAAATGGCTTCTCTGCATCACTGATATCTAGCACAGAAATCTGCACGACGAATAACTATGTTGTAGCTATGCTGGTTCTGGCATATCCTGCTTCATACCACTAGTCCCTGACAACCGGTATTCTGTGCAGAGCACCTCAGTGCAGTGTGGTTTCCTTAATGGCGGTTTGTAGCAAGAAGCGATTTCAGGCTGAGGGAGGTGAAGTGCCGTCTACCCCTCTCACAGAACACTCTGCTGGGAAGTTCTGCTACTGCCAAAACACGCCTGGCATGTGCACTTTTCTTCTAAAACCTCTCTACCATAGCAATATTCTCTGCTTCTTGAAAGCATACCATACACTCTTTCCACTATGCATAGCGAAGAGCACTGCAGTGCACCTAAAGCTAAGCGAAAGTGTGCACAGCACACCACAGATCTCACTTTGCACTACACCTAGAAATGGCTTCTCTGCATCACTGATATCTAGCACAGAAATCTGCACGACGAATAACTATGTTGTAGCTAAGCTGGTTCTGGCATATCCTGCTTCATACCACTAGTCCCTGACAACCGGTGTTCTGTGCAGAGCACCTCAGTGCAGTGTGGTTTCCTTAATGGCGGTTTGTAGCAAGAAGCGATTTCAGGCTGAGGGAGGTGAAGTGCCGTCTACCCCTCTCACAGAACACTCTGCTGGGAAGTTCTGCTACTGCCAAAACACGCCTGGCATGTGCACTTTTCTTCTAAAACCTCTCTACCATAGCAATATTCTCTGCTTCTTGAAAGCATACCATACACTCTTTCCACTATGCATAGCGAAGAGCACTGCAGTGCACCTAAAGCTAAGCGAAAGTGTGCACAGCACACCACAGATCTCACTTTGCACTACACCTAGAAATGGCTTCTCTGCATCACTGATATCTAGCACAGAAATCTGCACGACGAATAACTATGTTGTAGCTAAGCTGGTTCTGGCATATCCTGCTTCATACCACTAGTCCCTGACAACCGGTGTTCTGTGCAGAGCACCTCAGTGCAGTGTGGTTTCCTTAATGGCGGTTTGTAGCAAGAAGCGATTTCAGGCTGAGGGAGGTGAAGTGCCGTCTACCCCTCTCACAGAACACTCTGCTGGGAAGTTCTGCTACTGCCAAAACACGCCTGGCATGTGCACTTTTCTTCTAAAACCTCTCTACCATAGCAATATTCTCTGCTTCTTGAAAGCATACCATACACTCTTTCCACTATGCATAGCGAAGAGCACTGCAGTGCACCTAAAGCTGAAGCGAAAGTGTGCACAGCACACCACAGATCTCACTTTGCACTACACCTAGAAATGGCTTCTCTGCATCACTGATATCTAGCACAGAAATCTGCACGACGAATAACTATGTTGTAGCTAAGCTGGTTCTGGCATATCCTGCTTCATACCACTAGTCCCTGACAACCGGTATTCTGTGCAGAGCACCTCAGTGCAGTGTGGTTTCCTTAATGGCGGTTTGTAGCAAGAAGCGATTTCAGGCTGAGGGAGGTGAAGTGCCGTCTCACCCCTCTCACAGAACACTCTGCTGGGAAGTTCTGCTACTGCCAAAACACGCCTGGCATGTGCACTTTTCTTCTAAAACCTCTCTACCATAGCAATATTCTCTGCTTCTTGAAAGCATACCATACACTCTTTCCACTATGCATAGCGAAGAGCACTGCAGTGCACCTAAAGCTAAAGCGAAAGTGTGCACAGCACACCACAGATCTCACTTTGCACTACACCTAGAAATGGCTTCTCTGCATCACTGATATCTAGCACAGAAATCTGCACGACGAATAACTATGTTGTAGCTAAGCTGGTTCTGGCATATCCTGCTTCATACCACTAGTCCCTGACAACCGGTGTTCTGTGCAGAGCACCTCAGTGCAGTGTGGTTTCCTTAATGGCGGTTTGTAGCAAGAAGCGATTTCAGGCTGAGGGAGGTGAAGTGCCGTCTACCCCTCTCACAGAACACTCTGCTGGGAAGTTCTGCTACTGCCAAAACACGCCTGGCATGTGCACTTTTCTTCTAAAACCTCTCTACCATAGCAATATTCTCTGCTTCTTGAAAGCATACCATACACTCTTTCCACTATGCATAGCGAAGAGCACTGCAGTGCACCTAAAGCTGAAGCTGAAAGTGTGCACAGCACACCACAGATCTCACTTTGCACTACACCTAGAAATGGCTTCTCTGCATCACTGATATCTAGCACAGAAATCTGCACGACGAATAACTATGTTGTAGCTAAGCTGGTTCTGGCATATCCTGCTTCATACCACTAGTCCCTGACAACCGGTATTCTGTGCAGAGCACCTCAGTGCAGTGTGGTTTCCTTAATGGCGGTTTGTAGCAAGAAGCGATTTCAGGCTGAGGGAGGTGAAGTGCCGTCTACCCCTCTCACAGAACACTCTGCTGGGAAGTTCTGCTACTGCCAAAACACGCCTGGCATGTGCACTTTTCTTCTAAAACCTCTCTACCATAGCAATATTCTCTGCTTCTTGAAAGCATACCATACACTCTTTCCACTATGCATAGCGAAGAGCACTGCAGTGCACCTAAAGCTAAAGCGAAAGTGTGCACAGCACACCACAGATCTCACTTTGCACTACACCTAGAAATGGCTTCTCTGCATCACTGATATCTAGCACAGAAATCTGCACGACGAATAACTATGTTGTAGCTAAGCTGGTTCTGGCATATCCTGCTTCATACCACTAGTCCCTGACAACCGGTGTTCTGTGCAGAGCACCTCAGTGCAGTGTGGTTTCCTTAATGGCGGTTTGTAGCAAGAAGCGATTTCAGGCTGAGGGAGGTGAAGTGCCGTCTACCCCTCTCACAGAACACTCTGCTGGGAAGTTCTGCTACTGCCAAAACACGCCTGGCATGTGCACTTTTCTTCTAAAACCTCTCTACCATAGCAATATTCTCTGCTTCTTGAAAGCATACCATACACTCTTTCCACTATGCATAGCGAAGAGCACTGCAGTGCACCTAAAGCTGAAGCGAAAGTGTGCACAGCACACCACAGATCTCACTTTGCACTACACCTAGAAATGGCTTCTCTGCATCACTGATATCTAGCACAGAAATCTGCACGACGAATAACTATGTTGTAGCTAAGCTGGTTCTGGCATATCCTGCTTCATACCACTAGTCCCTGACAACCGGTGTTCTGTGCAGAGCACCTCAGTGCAGTGTGGTTTCCTTAATGGCGGTTTGTAGCAAGAAGCGATTTCAGGCTGAGGGAGGTGAAGTGCCGTCTACCCCTCTCACAGAACACTCTGCTGGGAAGTTCTGCTACTGCCAAAACACGCCTGGCATGTGCACTTTTCTTCTAAAACCTCTCTACCATAGCAATATTCTCTGCTTCTTGAAAGCATACCATACACTCTTTCCACTATGCATAGCGAAGAGCACTGCAGTGCACCTAAAGCTAAAGCGAAAGTGTGCACAGCACACCACAGATCTCACTTTGCACTACACCTAGAAATGGCTTCTCTGCATCACTGATATCTAGCACAGAAATCTGCACGACGAATAACTATGTTGTAGCTAAGCTGGTTCTGGCATATCCTGCTTCATACCACTAGTCCCTGACAACCGGTGTTCTGTGCAGAGCACCTCAGTGCAGTGTGGTTTCCTTAATGGCGGTTTGTAGCAAGAAGCGATTTCAGGCTGAGGGAGGTGAAGTGCCGTCTACCCCTCTCACAGAACACTCTGCTGGGAAGTTCTGCTACTGCCAAAACACGCCTGGCATGTGCACTTTTCTTCTAAAACCTCTCTACCATAGCAATATTCTCTGCTTCTTGAAAGCATACCATACACTCTTTCCACTATGCATAGCGAAGAGCACTGCAGTGCACCTAAAGCTAAAGCGAAAGTGTGCACAGCACACCACAGATCTCACTTTGCACTACACCTAGAAATGGCTTCTCTGCATCACTGATATCTAGCACAGAAATCTGCACGACGAATAACTATGTTGTAGCTAAGCTGGTTCTGGCATATCCTGCTTCATACCACTAGTCCCTGACAACCGGTGTTCTGTGCAGAGCACCTCAGTGCAGTGTGGTTTCCTTAATGGCGGTTTGTAGCAAGAAGCGATTTCAGGCTGAGGGAGGTGAAGTGCCGTCTACCCCTCTCACAGAACACTCTGCTGGGAAGTTCTGCTACTGCCAAAACACGCCTGGCATGTGCACTTTTCTTCTAAAACCTCTCTACCATAGCAATATTCTCTGCTTCTTGAAAGCATACCATACACTCTTTCCACTATGCATAGCGAAGAGCACTGCAGTGCACCTAAAGCTAAGCGAAAGTGTGCACAGCACACCACAGATCTCACTTTGCACTACACCTAGAAATGGCTTCTCTGCATCACTGATATCTAGCACAGAAATCTGCACGACGAATAACTATGTTGTAGCTAAGCTGGTTCTGGCATATCCTGCTTCATACCACTAGTCCCTGACAACCGGTATTCTGTGCAGAGCACCTCAGTGCAGTGTGGTTTCCTTAATGGCGGTTTGTAGCAAGAAGCGATTTCAGGCTGAGGGAGGTGAAGTGCCGTCTACCCCTCTCACAGAACACTCTGCTGGGAAGTTCTGCTACTGCCAAAACACGCCTGGCATGTGCACTTTTCTTCTAAAACCTCTCTACCATAGCAATATTCTCTGCTTCTTGAAAGCATACCATACACTCTTTCCACTATGCATAGCGAAGAGCACTGCAGTGCACCTAAAGCTAAAGCGAAAGTGTGCACAGCACACCACAGATCTCACTTTGCACTACACCTAGAAATGGCTTCTCTGCATCACTGATATCTAGCACAGAAATCTGCACGACGAATAACTATGTTGTAGCTAAGCTGGTTCTGGCATATCCTGCTTCATACCACTAGTCCCTGACAACCGGTGTTCTGTGCAGAGCACCTCAGTGCAGTGTGGTTTCCTTAATGGCGGTTTGTAGCAAGAAGCGATTTCAGGCTGAGGGAGGTGAAGTGCCGTCTACCCCTCTCACAGAACACTCTGCTGGGAAGTTCTGCTACTGCCAAAACACGCCTGGCATGTGCACTTTTCTTCTAAAACCTCTCTACCATAGCAATATTCTCTGCTTCTTGAAAGCATACCATACACTCTTTCCACTATGCATAGCGAAGAGCACTGCAGTGCACCTAAAGCTAAAGCGAAAGTGTGCACAGCACACCACAGATCTCACTTTGCACTACACCTAGAAATGGCTTCTCTGCATCACTGATATCTAGCACAGAAATCTGCACGACGAATAACTATGTTGTAGCTAAGCTGGTTCTGGCATATCCTGCTTCATACCACTAGTCCCTGACAACCGGTGTTCTGTGCAGAGCACCTCAGTGCAGTGTGGTTTCCTTAATGGCGGTTTGTAGCAAGAAGCGATTTCAGGCTGAGGGAGGTGAAGTGCCGTCTACCCCTCTCACAGAACACTCTGCTGGGAAGTTCTGCTACTGCCAAAACACGCCTGGCATGTGCACTTTTCTTCTAAAACCTCTCTACCATAGCAATATTCTCTGCTTCTTGAAAGCATACCATACACTCTTTCCACTATGCATAGCGAAGAGCACTGCAGTGCACCTAAAGCTAAAGCGAAAGTGTGCACAGCACACCACAGATCTCACTTTGCACTACACCTAGAAATGGCTTCTCTGCATCACTGATATCTAGCACAGAAATCTGCACGACGAATAACTATGTTGTAGCTAAGCTGGTTCTGGCATATCCTGCTTCATACCACTAGTCCCTGACAACCGGTGTTCTGTGCAGAGCACCTCAGTGCAGTGTGGTTTCCTTAATGGCGGTTTGTAGCAAGAAGCGATTTCAGGCTGAGGGAGGTGAAGTGCCGTCTACCCCTCTCACAGAACACTCTGCTGGGAAGTTCTGCTACTGCCAAAACACGCCTGGCATGTGCACTTTTCTTCTAAAACCTCTCTACCATAGCAATATTCTCTGCTTCTTGAAAGCATACCATACACTCTTTCCACTATGCATAGCGAAGAGCACTGCAGTGCACCTAAAGCTGAAGCGAAAGTGTGCACAGCACACCACAGATCTCACTTTGCACTACACCTAGAAATGGCTTCTCTGCATCACTGATATCTAGCACAGAAATCTGCACGACGAATAACTATGTTGTAGCTAAGCTGGTTCTGGCATATCCTGCTTCATACCACTAGTCCCTGACAACCGGTATTCTGTGCAGAGCACCTCAGTGCAGTGTGGTTTCCTTAATGGCGGTTTGTAGCAAGAAGCGATTTCAGGCTGAGGGAGGTGAAGTGCCGTCTACCCCTCTCACAGAACACTCTGCTGGGAAGTTCTGCTACTGCCAAAACACGCCTGGCATGTGCACTTTTCTTCTAAAACCTCTCTACCATAGCAATATTCTCTGCTTCTTGAAAGCATACCATACACTCTTTCCACTATGCATAGCGAAGAGCACTGCAGTGCACCTAAAGCTAAGCTGAAAGTGTGCACAGCACACCACAGATCTCACTTTGCACTACACCTAGAAATGGCTTCTCTGCATCACTGATATCTAGCACAGAAATCTGCACGACGAATAACTATGTTGTAGCTAAGCTGGTTCTGGCATATCCTGCTTCATACCACTAGTCCCTGACAACCGGTATTCTGTGCAGAGCACCTCAGTGCAGTGTGGTTTCCTTAATGGCGGTTTGTAGCAAGAAGCGATTTCAGGCTGAGGGAGGTGAAGTGCCGTCTACCCCTCTCACAGAACACTCTGCTGGGAAGTTCTGCTACTGCCAAAACACGCCTGGCATGTGCACTTTTCTTCTAAAACCTCTCTACCATAGCAATATTCTCTGCTTCTTGAAAGCATACCATACACTCTTTCCACTATGCATAGCGAAGAGCACTGCAGTGCACCTAAAGCTAAAGCGAAAGTGTGCACAGCACACCACAGATCTCACTTTGCACTACACCTAGAAATGGCTTCTCTGCATCACTGATATCTAGCACAGAAATCTGCACGACGAATAACTATGTTGTAGCTAAGCTGGTTCTGGCATATCCTGCTTCATACCACTAGTCCCTGACAACCGGTGTTCTGTGCAGAGCACCTCAGTGCAGTGTGGTTTCCTTAATGGCGGTTTGTAGCAAGAAGCGATTTCAGGCTGAGGGAGGTGAAGTGCCGTCTACCCCTCTCACAGAACACTCTGCTGGGAAGTTCTGCTACTGCCAAAACACGCCTGGCATGTGCACTTTTCTTCTAAAACCTCTCTACCATAGCAATATTCTCTGCTTCTTGAAAGCATACCATACACTCTTTCCACTATGCATAGCGAAGAGCACTGCAGTGCACCTAAAGCTGAAGCGAAAGTGTGCACAGCACACCACAGATCTCACTTTGCACTACACCTAGAAATGGCTTCTCTGCATCACTGATATCTAGCACAGAAATCTGCACGACGAATAACTATGTTGTAGCTAAGCTGGTTCTGGCATATCCTGCTTCATACCACTAGTCCCTGACAACCGGTATTCTGT
>JAKWBO010001093.1:0-19079 GCA_034336685.1 Luscinia luscinia
TTCCATGGAAAACCCCAGAATTCTGACCATTCTGGGATTGAAATTCCGTGAATTTTTCCATGGAATTCCCATGAATTTTCCCATGTAATCCCTGTGAGTTTTCCCATGGAATTCCTGGAATTTTTCCATGGAACTCCCATGAATTTTCCTATGCAATCCCCATGAATTTTCCCCCAGAATTCCTGTGCCCTTTGCAGGCAGCGGCTGTCGGGGCAGCTGGCCCAGAATTTTCCCATGAAATTCCTGGAATTTTCCAAGGAATTCCTGGGATTTTTCCCATGGAATTCTGTGAATTTTCCCCTGGAATTCCCAGAATTTGCCCCGAATTCCTGAACTGTGCCCCTTGCAGGCGGCGGCTGTCGGAGCAGCTGGCCCAGAATTTTCCCATGGAATTTTGGGAATTTTCCCATGGAATTCTGGGAATTTTCCCATGGAATTTTGGGATTTTTCCCATGGAATTCTGTGAATTTTCCCCTGGAATTCTGCAGAATTTCCCCTGGAATTCCTGGAACTGTAGTTCTTGCAGGCGGCGGTTGTCGGAGCAGCTGGCGCAGAATTTTCCATGGAATTTTGGGAATTTTCCCATGGAATTCCCGGAATTTTCCCATGGAATTCCTGGGATTTTTGCCCTAGAATTTTGTGAATTTTCCCCTGGAGTTCCCAGAATTTCCCCTGGAATTCCTGGAACTGTGCCCCTTGCAAGGCAGCGGCTGTCGGAGCAGCTGGCCCAGAATTTTCCCATGGAATTTTGGGAATTTTCCCATGGAATTCCCCGGAATTTTCCCATGGAATTCCTGGGATTTTTTCCCATGGAATTCTGTGAATTTTCCTGGAATTCCCAGAATTTCCCGAATTCCTGAACTGTGCCCTTGCAGGCGGCGGCTGTCGGAGCAGCTGGCGACACGCCCACCGCGTTCGCGAGAGACCCCGAGGATCCGGTCGGCCGTGGCCCTCAAGGAGCCCTGGCAGGAGAAAGTCAGGTAGGAAAGTGGGGAATTCCCAAAAATTCTTTGGAATTCCCAAAAATTCCTTGGAATTCCCAAAATTCTTGGTATTCCCAAAAATTCCCGGGAGAAACGAGTCCCAGGATTTGCCCGAATTCCCGGGATTTTTGGAGTCGGAGGTTCCAGAAGCGTTTTGGGTTTTTCTCTCCCGGGGTGAATTCCAAACTTGGAACTCCTGCTGGGAAAATTTCTGGGATTTTTTGGGGGATTTGGGGTGGCCTTGTGCATGTCCTGGTGGGATTTTTAATGGGGTTTTGATGGCATTTTATGGAATTCTTTGGGATTTGATTGGATTTTATTGTGATTTGATGGGATTTCAATAGAATTTAATGGGATTTGATGTGATTTTATTGGAATTTAATAGGATTGGATGAGATTTGATGGGATTTTAATGGGATGGGATGGAATTCCATGGGATTTAATGGAACTGAATGGGATTTTATTGGAATTTAATGGGATTTTATTGGAATTTGATGGGATTTGATGTGATTTTATTAGAAATTGATGACACAAAAACCACCCCAGGGCATTCCCAGAGCTTTTCCCGACTGGAAGATCCCGGAGTGATCCCGATTTTCCCGTTTTTATCCCCATTTTTCCCCAGGAGGATCCGGGAGGCCTCTCCCTACGGGCACCTCCCCTCGTGGCGCCTCCTCTCCGTCATCGTCAAGTGCGGCGACGACCTGCGGCAGGAGCTGCTGGCCTTCCAGGTGCTCAAACAGCTCCAGGTGGGCACCTTCCCAAAAAGAACTCCCAAAAATTCCCCACCCCTGAAAAATCCCTGCCCTTCCTGAAAAAATCCCGGGTTTTTAGGGGGGTTTAAATGGCATTTTGGGGGGTTTTCTAGGATTTAATAGGATTTTAATGGCGTTTTATTCAAGGCGTTTAATGGTTTTTTTTCTGGGATTTTGAAATGGGATTATAATGGGATTTTAATGGGATTTTAACATGATCTTAATGTGATTTTAACATGATTTTAATGGGATTTTAATATGATTTTAATGTGATTTTAACATGATTTTAATGTGATTTTAACATGATTTTAATGGGATTTTAATATGATTTTAATGTGATTTTAACATGATTTTAATGTGATTTTAACATGATTTTAATGGGATTTTAGCAGGATTTTAATGGGATTTTTTTCATTTCTTGGGATTCCCCCTCAGTGCATGTGGCAGCAGGAGTAGCTCCTTTCTGCCATTTTAACCTGATTTTAGCCTGATTTTTATGGGATTTTTACACGATTTTAACGGGATTTTAACATGATCTTGATGTGATTTTAACATGATTTTAATGGGATTTTAGCAAGATTTTAATGGGATTTTAACACGATTTTAACCTGATTTCTCCCCCAATCCATCTGGGAGCAGGAGCATGGATTTTAACCTGATTTTAACATGGTTTTAACCTGATTTTAATGTGAATTTAACACGATTTTAACATGATTTTAACAGGATTTTAACCCGATTTTAACCTGATTTCCTGCAGTCCATCTGGGAGCAGGAGCGCAGTTTTAACCTGATTTTAACACGATTTTAATGTGATTTTAGCAGGATTTAAACCCGATTTTACCCTGATTTCTCCCAGTCCATCTGGGAGCAGGAGCGCGGATTTTACAGTGATTTTAACATGGTTTTAACCTGATTTTAACCCGATTTTAATGTGATTTTACCATGGTTTTAACGTGATTTTAACATGGTTTAATGTGATTTTAACCTGATTTGATGTGATTTTAACCCGATTTTAATGTGATTTTAACCCGATTTTAATGTGATTTTACCATGGTTTTAATGTGATTTTAACCTGATCTAATGGGATTTTATCCTGATTTCTCCCAGTCCATCTGGGAGCAGGAGCATGGATTTTAATCTGATTTTAACATGGTTTAATGTGATTTTAACCTGATCTGATATGATTTTAAGCTGATCTAATGGGATTTTACCCTGATTCCCCGCAGTCCATCTGGGAGCAGGAGCGTGGATTTTAACCTGATTTTAACCCAATTTTAATGTGATTTTAACAGGATTTTAACGCAATTTTAATCTGATTTCCCCCAGTCCATCTGGAAGCAGGAGCATGGATTTTAACGTGATTTTACCATGGTTTTAACACGATTTTAACTTGATTTGATGTGATTTTACCCTGATCTAATGTGGTTTTACCCTGATTTCCCGCAGTCCATCTGGGAGCAGGAGCATGGATTTTAGCGTGATTTTAACATGGTTTTACCCTGATTTTAACCCAATTTAAATGGGATTTTACCCTGATTCCCCGCAGTCCATCTGGGAGCAGGAGTGTGGATTTCAATGCAAACCGATATAATTTTAATACCATTTTAATGGGATTTTAGCACGGTTTTAATATGATTTTAACCTGATTTTAACCCAATTTTACCCTGATTTCCCCCAGTCCATCTGGGAGCAGGAGCGCGTGCCCCTGTGGATCAAGCCCTACAAGATCCTGGTGATCTCGGCGGACAGCGGGATGATCGAGCCGGTGCTCAGCGCCGTGTCCCTGCACCAGATCAAGAAGCAGTCGGCGCTGTCGCTGCTCGATTACTTCCTGCAGGAGCACGGCCCCAGCACCAGCGAGTCCTTCCTCAGCGCCCAGCGCAACTTCGTGCGCAGCTGCGCCGGCTACTGCCTGGTCTGCTACCTGCTGCAGGTCAAGGACAGGTGAGCCACGTTTGGGAATGATTTGGGAATGCTTTGGGAATTTTTTTTTTATTTTTTTCCGATTTTTTTTTGCTATCTTTTGGATTTTTTGTGGATTTTTTAATCAATTTTTTCGCCTTTTTATCCCATTTTATTTGATTTTTTTTTTATTTTTAAGATTTTCTTTCGAGGTTTTTTTTTTTTTATTGTTTAGAATCTTTCTCCCAAAGTTTTCCTTTTTTTCCTTTTTTTTCCATTTTTTGGAAGGATTTTTTTGAGGGTTTTTTTTGCGGATTTTTCAGGATTTAGCAGGAATTCCTCAGCTGTGCCAGGTACTGCCTGGTCTGCCACCTGCTGCAGGTCAAGGACAGGTGAGCCAGGTTTGGGAATGATTTGGGAATGTTTTGGGAATTTTTAGGAATTTTTTTGGGTTTTTTCTGATTTTTTTTGCTATTTTTTCAGATTTTTCGTGGATTTTTTAATCAATTTTTTCGCCTTTTTTTCCGATTTTTATTCAATTTTTTTTTATTACTTTTAAGAATTTTTTTCAAGTTTTTTTTAATTGTTTAGAATATTGTTTAGTTTTATTGTTTTACAATCTCTTTCCCTGTTTTCCATTTTTTTTCCATTTTTGGAAGGATTTTTTGGGGGTTTTTTTGCAGATTTTTCAGGATTTAGCAGGAATTCCTCAGCTGTGCCAGGTACTGCCTGGTCTGCCACCTGCTGCAGGTCAAGGACAGGTGAGACAGGTTTGGGAATGTTTTGGGAATTTTTAGGAATTTTTTTGGGGTTTTTTCTGATTTTTTTTGCTATTTTTTCAGATTTTTTGTGGATTTTTTAATCAATTTTATTGCCTTTTTTCCCGATTTTTATTCAAATTTTTTTTATTACTTTTAAGATTTTTTTTCAAGTTTTTTTTTATTGTTTAGAATATTGTTTAGTTTTATTGTTTCAATTCCATGGAATTTCTGTGGCTATTTGATGGGATCTGATGGGATTCCTGTGGAATTCCCCCAGGCACAATGGGAACATCCTGCTGGATGCTGAGAGCCTTTAATGGGATTTAATGGGAATTAATGGGATTTAATGTGATTTTAATGGGATTTTAATAGGATTTCAATGGGATTTCTGTGGAATTTCTGTGGATATTTGATGGGATCTGATGGGATTCCTGTGGAATTCCCCCAGGCACAACGGGAACATCCTGCTGGATGCTGAGAGCCTTTAATGGGATTTCAATGGGATTTTTGTGCAATTTCACATAATTATTTTGGGATTTTGATGGGATTTCCTTGGAATTCCCTGAAATCCCATAATTCCACCCAGGCACAACGAGAACATCCTGCTGGACGCAAGGGCTTTTAATGGGATTTAATGGGATTTTAATGGGATTTCAGTGGCATTTAATGGGATTTTTATGGGATTTCCATGGAATATCTGTGGAATTTCTGTGGCTATTTGACGGGATCTGATGGGATTCCTGTGGAATTCCCCCAGGCACAACGGGAACATCCTGCTGGACGCCGAGGGCCACATCATCCACATCGACTTTGGCTTCATCCTCTCCAGCTCCCCGCGCAATCTGGGCTTCGAGACCTCGGCCTTCAAACTCACCACCGAGTTCGTGGATGTGAGTGGGGGGTCCTGGTGTTCCCCTGGAGCTCTGCCATTGCCAGAGCCCCCAGCCCCATTTTTGGGTGTGTTTGTGTGTCCCTGGCAGGTGATGGGCGGCCTGGACGGGGACATGTTCAACTATTACAAGATGCTGATGCTGCAGGGGCTGATCGCCGCCCGCAAGCACATGGACAAGGTGGTGCAGATCGTGGAGATCATGCAGCAAGGTGGGACCAGGGATGCCTGGGATTCCAGGGGATTCTGAGCTCCTCCTGTCCCACTCCTCCTTTTCCCCACTGAATTCCCCCCATTCCAGCTCCTGCTTTTCCCATTTTCCATTTTCTCCCTCTCCCAGGCTCCCAGCTGCCGTGGTTTCCAATTTTTCAATTTTCCCCATTTTTTCCCATGTTTCAAGGCTCCCAGCTGCCATGTTTCCCATTCCCACTCAGATTTTTCCCATTTTCTCCCCTCTCCCAGGCTCCCAGCTGCCAGATCCTCTGTTCCCACTCAGTTTTCTCCCAATTTTCCCATTTCCCAGGCTCCCAGCTGCCACATCTCCCAAATTTTCCCAATTTTTCTCCTCTCTCCCAGGCTCGCAGCTGCCGTGTTTCCCAGTTTTTCCCATTTTTACAATTTTCCCCATTTTTCCACTTTCTGATCTCCCATTTTCCCCCTTTCCCAGGCTCCCAGCTGCCAGATCCCCCATTCCCACTCAGATTTTTCCCATTTTCTCCCCTCTCCCAGGCTCCCAGCTGCCACATTTCCCATTTTTCCCAATTTTTACCATTTCCCAGGCTCCCAGCTGCCAGATCCCTTGTTCCTACTCAGATATTTCCCATTTTCTCCTCTCTCCCAGGCTCCCAGCTGCCAGATCCTCTGTTCCCACTCAGTTTTCTCCCCAATTTTTCCCATTTCCCAGGCTCCCAGCTGCCACATTTCCCATTTTTTCTCCCCTCTCCCAGGCTCCCAGCTGCCACATTTCCCATTTTTCTCCCCTCTCCCAGGCTCCCAGCTGCCCTGCTTCCACGGCTCCTCCACCATCAGGCACCTCAAGGAGCGTTTCCACATGAACCTGACGGAGGAGCAGCTGCAGCTGCTGGTGGAGCAGATGGTCGACGGCTCCATGCGCCGCTCACCACCAAGCTCTACGACGGCTTCCAGTACCTCACCAACGGCATCATGTGACCCCAACCCCCAATTCCCACCCAAAAAACACCCCCAGCAAAGGGGAAAAAAAAAAATTCCACCCCCATCCCAAAAAAACAAGGGGGGGAAAAAACGGAAATTCCACGTTTTTCTCGCCTCGGGAAAATTGAGTTTGGAGTGGAGCCAGCGGATTTTGGGATTCTTGGAGGATTTTTTGGAGGATTTTTTGGAGGATTTTGGGGGATGAATACTTCAATCAGCCACCCTGGCCTGGACTCTGCTGGAGGAATGGGACAGAATTCCATAAAAAAATCTGGGAAAAGCAGCAGGAATGGGGATGGGGGTTTGGGGCTTTCCTTGGAATTCGCCCCCAATTCCCGTGGAATGGGGGGTGGGAAAGGGGAGGGGTGTCCTGAAGGTTGGGAATGTCCAAAATCCTGGAATTCCTGGAATTCCAGATGTTTGGGGGTCCTTCTTAATCCCTGCTTCTCTCTCCTGGAGCACCCAGGTGGGAAATTCCAGGTGAGATCTTGGATGGAATTTCCAGGTGGGAATTCCCAGTGGGATTTTCCTTCCAGATGTGGAATTCCAGGTGAGATTTCAGATAAAATTCCCAGCGGGATTCCCTCCAAGTGAGGAATTCCAAGTGGAATTCCAGGTGTGGAATTCCCAGTGGGATTCCTTCCAGATGTGGAATTCCAGGTGGAGAATTCCCAGCAGAATTCCAGGAATTTGGGGCTGGGATTCCTCCTCCCCCCTCTCCCCCTTCCCTGGGAATTCCAGGTCTGGAATGTTGGGATGGACGCGGTGGGGGCCCAATCCCAAATCCCAAATCCTGAACCAGGGAGGATCCAGAGCTTCCCAGGGAAGGAAAAATTCCTGGAATTTCCCCTCTCCCACCCTGGCCTGGCCTGCTGGGCAGGGGGGCACCTGGAGTGTCCCCAATGTCCCCCAGTGTCCCCTGTGTGTCCCCCATGTCTCCCCCACCGCTTTTTTTTCTTTTCTTTTCCCTCCTTTTTAATTTTTAGAATTAAAAAACCCAAAATTTGGATTTTCCACCCCCGGGAGGTGAGGGGGAGGGGCTTTGGGGACACCGGGAGGGGACAGAGGGGACACCAACCCTTCCCAAGCCCCTTTTTTGGGGGGCAGGACCAAAATTTGGGGATGCAGCCGGAGCCCCCTCCCCCTCCCTCCCCTCCCCCCTCCCCATTCCCGGAGCTTTTCCCGGGAAAAGCGTAAACCAGGGAGGAGCCGAGGCCGGGGCACAGCAGGGGTGAAACCACTGGAGTTTAATGGAATCGATTCCTACAGAATAAAGAGAATTCCTGAGAGCCTCTCGAGCCGCAGCTTCCGTCAGCACATTCCCAAAAATCCCCAAACCCGGGGAACAGCCCTGAAACCCAGGGGACATCCCCAAAATTCCAGAGAGAACAGCCCTGACATCCAGGGGGACATCCCCAAAATTCCAGAGAGAACAGCCCTGAAATCCAGGGGGACATCCCCAAAATCCAGAGGGTGCAGCCCTGACATCCAGGGGGACATCCCCAGAATTCCAGAGAGAACAGCCCTGAAACCCAGGGAGACATCCCCAAAATCCAGAGGTGCAGCCCTGAAATTCCAGAGGGAACATTCCCAAAATTCCAGAGAGAACAGCCCTGACATTCAGGGGACATCCCCAAAATTCCAGAGGAACAGCCCTGAAATCCAGGGGTGCAGCCCTGAAATCCCAGAGGAACATTCCCAAAATTCTGAGGGAACATTCCCAAAATTTCAGGGGTGCAACCCCAGAATTCCAGGTGGAAACATTCCCGAATTTCTGGGAGCACATTTCCCAAAATCCCAGGCAGGAAGATCCCCTAAATTTCAGGGGAGCAGCCCTAAAATTCCAAGGGAACATACCCAGAATTCCAGAGATGCAGCCCCAAAAATTCGAGGGGAAATATTCCCAAATTTCTGGGAGCACATTCCCAAAATTCCAGGAGTCCAACCCCAAAATTCCAGGGGAGAACATTCCCGAAATTCCAGCCCCTCCCTCCCTCCCTCCCAATCCAGCTCAAGGCACTGAAATGCTGGAAAACTGCAGCTCCAAAGCCATTTTCCCATAGTTTCTTTTCTTTTTAATTTTTTGGGAATTTTTTCCTTTCTAAATCTCGTAGAAACTTTAATTTCTTCTCTCTATTTACACTCGGCCTGGGGAGGGGGGATTTTTTTGGAATTTGGCCGATTTTCCACCTGATTTTTCCCATTTTTTTTTTCTCATCCATCCACCTGTGCAGAGCAAAGGGGAAGGAAAATTCCCCCAAATTCCTGCTTGAAAAAAGTCCAAAAAACCAGGAACAAAACGCCAAAAAAAAACCAACCCAAAAAACAACAAAATCAACCCCAAAGCAGCTTCTGCCATCCCAAAAAACACAAAAAAAAGGGAAAAAAATCCTTGGAAAACCAAACCAGATCCCAAAGTGAGCACAGCAGTTTTTGTGATTTTAGTGTATGATACAACTTTACAGGGAAAGGGGGAATTATTCACAGGGAATTCCAGGAATTCTGGGAATTCTGAGGAGCTTTTCCAGAGGATGTGAATTGGGAAAGGTCCCGGGGATCCTGAGGAGAGGAGGAGCTGGAAAAAAAACTGAAAAAAAGCAGGAAAAAGGGATGGAAAAATCTAGAAAATGGGATGGAAAAATCTGGGAAAGGGCTTGGAAAAGCTCGGGGAAAAAAAGCCGGAAAAAAATTGGAAAAGGGCTGGAAAATGACAGAAAAAAAAATTGGAAAGGTATCTGGAAAATGCTGGGGAAGAAAAGATGGAAAAGAGCTGGAAAAAGTTGGAAAACGGCTGGCAAAAAATGAGGAAAAGAGCTTGAAAAAAAACCTTGAAAAAAATTGGAGAAGGGGCTGGAAAAAAGCAGGAAAAGGGCTGGAAAAAAATGGAAAAAGGCTGAAAAAAACCTGGAAAAGGGCTGGAAAAATTGGAAAATGGCTTGGAAAAGCTCTGGAAAAAAAAGCTGGAAAAAGGCTGGAAAAAAAATCGAAAAAAATCTGGAAAAAGGCTGGAAAAGGGGCTGAAAAAAACCTGGAAAAGAACTGGAAAAAAGTTGGAAACAAGCTGGAAAAGGGCTGGGAAAAATTGAAAAAATTGGAAAAGGGGCTGGAAAAAAAATGGGAAAGGACTGGAAAAGGGGAATGAAAAGGGGAATGGAAAGGGGAATGGAAAAAAGTTGAAACAGGGATTGGAAAAAACTTGGAAAAGAGCTGGAAAAAACAAAAAAAAAACTGGAAAAGGGTCTGGAAAAAAGCTGGAAAAGCCCCCAACCTTCACCCTCATTCTGGAATTTGGGAGCATTTTTCCACTTTTCCTTCAGGCTGGAATTTGGGATCCCAATTCTGGAATTTTTTCCTTATTACTTTCTCAAAGGAAAAAAAATCTCTGTTTTACTTTGTTTTTTTCCTCCTCTTTCCCAGCTTTTTTCCTCTTTTTTTCCTCCTCCTGCTCCCTCGGGTCCTTCCAGGAACCTCTGGAATTCCAGGATTTTGGAATCTCCTCCTTCCCAACAAAACACGCCAGAAAAAAAAAATCCAGGAAAAACAAACAAAATCCAAGGAAAAAAATAAAATTAAAAATCTTGGAATTTGCTGGAAAAGCTTCCTCAGCCCAGTCCAGATTCGGGAATTCCTGGGAAGAGCCTGGAAACCCCAAATCCCCCAAATCCCGAATTTCCCTCCGACAGTGGGAAAGGCTCTGGGGGTGTTTTATGTACACGAATTCCCAGGGGAAAATCCCGGAATTCTGGGAATTCTGACATTCCTGGGAATGCTCAGCTTGTCCTTGAGGCTGATCCTGGAATTCCAGGAATTCTGAGATTCCCGGGAATGCTCAGTTTTTCTTTGAGGCTGATCTCAGAATTCCTGGAATTCCAGAATTCCCAGGAATGCTCAGTTCTTCTTGGGGCCAGTCTGAAAGCTGATCCCAGAATTCCCAGATTTCTGGGAATTCCAGGATTCCCAGGAATGCTCAGTTCTCTTCAGCTCCCTGCCTGGCGCGGATAAAGCCGATCCCAGAATTCCAGGAATTCCAGAAACGCTCAGTTCTCCTCGATGAAGCCAATCCCAGATTTCTGGGAATTCCCAGAATTCCAGAATCTCTCAGTTCTCCTCATTCCCCTGCCTGGCCTGGATAACACCAATCCCAGAATTCCAGAACCTGAAGAACACTCATTTCTCCTCAGGGCTGGTCTGGGAGCCAATCCCAGAATCCTGGATTTCCAGGATTCAGGGATTCCTGGGAACGCTCAGTTATCCTACATGAAGCCAATCCTAGAATTCCAGGAATTCCCAGAATTCCCGAATCTCTCAGTTCAGTTCTCCTCGTTCCCCTGCCTGGCCTGAATAACGCAAATCCCAGAATTTCAAAATTCCTGGGAATGCTCAGTTCTCCACCATGATGCCAAACCCGGAATTCCAGGAATTCCAGGATTCCCAGGATCTCAGTCCTCCTCGCTGCCCTGCTGGGCACAGATAACACCAATCCCAGAATCCCAGGATCTCAGTTCTCCTCCAGGAAGCCAATCCCAGATTTCTGGGAATTCCTGGAATTCCCGAATCCCGGATCTCAGTTCTCCTCGTTGCCCTGCCCAGCCTGGATAAACGCTGATCCCAGAATTCCCAGAATTCCAGGATTCCCAGGATCTCAGTTCCATGAAGCCAATCCCAGATTTCTGGGAATTCCTGGAATTCCCGAATCCCAGGATCTCTCTCAGTTCTCCTCGTTGCCCTGCTGGCCGGCGGGATAAACGCCGATCCCAGATTTCTGGGAATGCTCAGGTCTCCTTCATGAAGCCAATCCCAGATTTCTGGGAATTCCCAAATCCCAGGATCTCAGTTGTCCTCCATGAAGCCAATCCCAGATTTCTGGGAATTCCCGGAATTCCCAAATCCCAGGATCTCAGTTCTCCTCCACGAAGCCAATCCCAGATTTCTGGGAATTCCCGAATTCCCAAATCCCAGGATCTCAGTTCTCCTCCATGAAGCCAATCCCAGATTTCTGGGAATTCCCAAATCCCAGGATCTCAGTTCTCCTCCATGAAGCCAATCCCAGATTTCTAGGAATTCCTGAATTCCCAAATCCCAGGATCTCAGTTCTCCTCCATGAAGCCAATCCCAGATTTCTGAGAATTCCCAGGACCTCTCTCAGTTCTCCTCGTTGCCCTGCCGAGCGCGGATAGCAGCCATTCCATGGGTCCGGAAATGCGTCTTGAGGGTTGAGCTGGCTCTCAGACCTCTCCCGCACACTTGCACTCCAGCCAATCCCGGGGGCTCCTCCGGCCGCGCGGAATTCCTAGGAGCTCCACCGGAGTTCCCCTGGGCGCCGCCCTGGGGCTCCATCGAGCTCGCGGCGCTTCTTGTGGGAGATGAAGCGGTGGCGGCCGAGGGAGCGAGCGGCTGAGAAGCAGAGCCCGCACTCGCGGCACTGCAGGAGCCGCGGCGCGGTGCTGCGCCACGTGCGCCTGCAGCTCGGCGCGGCTCGCGGCCGCCAGCCCGCTACCGCCCGACACCGCTAGCGGCGCCTTAGCGCCCGCCCGCGGCGTCTTGGAGGGGGGGGCGATGGTGCTGTAGGGCTCCCCTCGCTGCAGGAATCGTCGAGGAGAGCTTGCGCTTCGCGGCCCGGCAGCCCTCGCGAACCCGGAGAAATCCAATCCTGGGAATGCCGGGAGCTCCGGAGGGTTTGGGAGGTGGGAGTTTGGGTGAGCAGGGCATCTCTTGAGGAATTGCTGGGTGATTCCTCAATCGCTCCCAAAACCCCAAAATTCCCTTCCTGAAATGCTCAGGAAATCCCAAAATTCCAAAGGGTTTGGGTGGTGGGAGTTTGGGTGAGGAGATCATCTCGGGGTGAAGCTCTTGGGGTTGGGGTGGGTCCCAGAGGGAATTCTTTGATAGTTCCCCAATCCTCCCAGAACCTCCTAATATTCCCAGGAAATTCCCAAGGAATGCTGGGAATTCCAAAGGGTTTGGGGTTGGAATTCCAGGCAAGGAGATAATTTCGGGTGAAGCTCTTGGGATTGCTGAGCAATTCCTCAATCCGTCCTGAAACCCCGAATATTCCCAGGAAAATCCAGGAATCCCCAGAAATCTCAGGAAATCTCCATATTCCCAAGAAATCCCAGGAATTCTGACGGTTTGGAAAAAGGTTTGGGGTGGGAATTTTGGGCAAGAAGATCCTGGGTGAGTGAATCCCTTGGGAATTGGGGCAGTTGCCAGAAGGAACTCCTGGATAATTCCCCAAACCTCAAAAATTCCCAGAAAATTCCAGGAATTCTGGGATAAAAAATCCCCAAACCCCCCCGAAATTCCCACGAAACCCCCCGAAATTCCCAGGAATTTTTGGGAATTCCCAGATCCCCACCTGGGCGGGGCCCCGGGCGATGACGACCTCCTGGCTGCGGGCGGGGTCGGCGCTCTCAGGCCGTGGCGCACCTGGATGTGCTTCTCCAGGATCAGGCGGCTGCTGAACGTGCGCTTGCCCTCCGTGCAGTACCTGCAGGGAAAACCGGAATTCTGCACCTGGAATTCCTGAAATCTCACCCCAAACCGGGAATTCTGACCCTGGAATTTACAAATTCCCACCCCAAACCGGAATTTGACCCTAGAATTCCTGGAAATCTAACCAAACCGAATTCTGACCCTGGAATTCCTGAAATCCCAACCCAAACCGGAATTCTGACCCTGGAATTCCTGAAATCCCAACCCAAACTGGGAATTCTGCACCTGGAATTTACCAATTCCCACCCCAAACCCGGAATTCTGACCCTGGAATTCCTGAATTCCAACCCCAAACCCGGAATTCTGCCCCTGGATTTCTCGAATTCCCAACCCCAAACGCAGAATTCTGAAATCCCACCCCAAAATGGGAATTCTGAACCTGGAATTCCTAACCCCAAACCCGAATTCTGAACCCGGAATTCTCAAATTCCAACCCCAAACTAGGAACTGTGAACCCGGAATTCTCAAATTCCCAACCCCAAACTGAATTCTGAACATGGAATTCTAAATTCCCAACCCCAAACCGGAATTCTGCACACGAATTCCTGAAATCCCACCCCAAACTGGGAATTCTGATCCTGGAATTCTAAATTCCCAATCCCAAACTGGGAATTCTGACACCAGAATTCCCAAATTACCGTTTTTTCCTCCTAAAATTCTCAAATTCCCATTCTTTCCCCCCTGGAATTCCCAAATTCCCATTTTTCCCCCAGAATTCCCATTTTCCCCAGAATTCCCATTTTTCCCCCAGAATTTCTTGTTTTCTCCTAGAATTCCTGTTTTCCCCAGAATTCCCATTTTCCCATTTCCCCCAGGGTACCTGCAGGGATAGACGCGTTTGATGCCCCCGTGGTTGACGTGGTGCTGGAATTCCCATTTTTAAACCCAGAATTCCCATTTTCCCCCAGAATTTCTGTTTTTCTCCCCAGAGTCCTGTTTTCCCCAGAATTCCCATTTTTCCCATTTTCCCCGGGGTACCTGCAGGGATAGACGCGTTTGATGCCCTCGTGGTTGACGCGCACGTGGCGCCGCAGGCTCGGCGCCGAGCAGAAGGAGCGCTCGCACAGGTGGCACGGGAACTTCTTCACCGACTGAGGGACAGGGAGAGAGAGTCAGGAAAATGGGAAAAACATGGGAAAAATATGGAAAAAAATGGGAATAAAATGGGAAAAAAATCGGGAAAAAAAACCCCAGAAAAAGCATAGAAAAAATCCCAGCACAGGAACTTCTTCACTGACTGTGGGGAGAGTGAGAGGCAAAATTCCAAAAGAATTCCCATTTCCATATTCCCAAATCCCAAAATTCCCAAATCCTCCCATTCCCACAATCCGGGAGGAGCCAGGCGCTGAGATTCCCAATCCAAGAGGAGACAGGAACTCGATTTTCCCTCAAATCTTACCCGGAATTATCCCAAAATCCCCAACCTCGACCAATTTTCCTGAGGTAATTCCACAAAAAGAATACCCAATCCCACAGTCCCAAATCCCAAAATTCCCAAATCCTCCCATTTCCAATTCCAAGAGAATCCAGAGGGATCCAGGATCTGAGATTTCCAATCCAACAGGGGACAGGAACTCGATTTTCCCTCAAATCTTACCTGGAATTATCCCAAAAATCCCTAAATCCTCACCGATTTTCCCGGCGAAATTCCCAAAAAATTCCCAATCCCACATTCCCAAATCCTCCCATTCCCAAAACCCAGGAGGATCCAGGATCTGAGACTCCCACTCCAGCTGGAAGTGGGAACTCGATTTTCCCTCAAATCTCACCCGGAATTATCTCTAAATCCTCATCGATTTTCCCGCTGAAATTCAAAAAAATCCCCAAAAAATTCCCAAAAAATTTTCAAAAAATTCCCAAAAAATTCCCAAAAAATTCCCAAAAAATTCCCAAAAAATTCCCTCATTCCCAGCCCCACCTTTCCATGCTCCTTCTTCATGTGTGCCACGTACTCGTCCCTCTCGGGGAACCAGGAGTGGCAGGCGCCGCAACTCCAGCCGCTGCCCTTGGCTTGCTCCCGGCTTTCCGCTGGAATTTCCGCTTGGATTCCGCAGCTCGGGGGGCTCGTGCGTCCTCCTCCTCGTCCTCCTCGAGTCCTCCTCGGAGCTGGAGGATTCCTCTGAGTTCTTGGACACTGGAGTCTCCAGGGGCTCGGCCTTGGGCGTCAGCAGCGACAGCGATTTCTTGGCGGAGTCGTCCTTGGATTTCTGCGGCTGGTGGGAGTTCTGGGAAAGGAGGTTTGGAAAATCCTAAACAATCCCTAAAAAATTCCTAAATATCCATGGGGTTCCCATGGGCCAGGGTCACAGATTTATCTCTAAAACTCCAAGTAAATCAGGACAGGAAATCACACAAAAATCCCTAAAAATCGCAAACAAGATCCTGGAATAAAATCTGATTAAGGGGATGGTGAATCCATGCAATAACCTGGGCAGGATCCAGGATTTATCCCAAAAATCCCAAATAAAGCAGGACAGGGAATCCTGGAATGGTTTGGGATGAAAAAAAACCCCAAAGATCCCAAAAAATCCCTAAAAATCCCTAAAAATCCATGAAATAATCTGGGAGAGTTTCCAGGATTTATCCCTAAAATCCCAAATAAAGCAGGACAGGGAGTCATGGAAAAAATCCTAAAAAATGCCTAAAAATCTTTAAAAATCCCTAAAAATCCATGGGATTCCTATAGGCCAGGATCTGGGATTTATCCCTAAAATCCCAAAGAAAGCAGGACAAGAAATCATGGAAAAAATCCTAAAAAATCCCTAAAAATCCCTAAGAGGATCCCTAAAAATCCCTAAAAAGATCCCCATAAAATCCAATCCCAGGATGGGGAATCTATGGAAAAACCTGGGCAGGATCAGGGATTTATCCCTAAAATCCCAAATAAAGCAGGACAGGGAATCCTGGAATGGTTTGGGGTGGGAAAGATCCCAATTGCTCCAAATTTGGGGTTGAAATTCTGGCATTTTTGACTGGAATTTTTCTGGTTTTGACCTGAATTTTGCCATTTCTGACCAGAATTTTTCCATTTCTGACCAGAATTTTTCCATTTTCCCCCAGAGTGGTGCCTGACCTTGAGGTGCTCGAGCATGGTGCATTTCTGGACCCTCAGCATTCCCCACCCAATTTAGGGCTGAAATTCCATTTTTTTTTAACTGAAATCTCTTCATTTCCAGCCAGAATTTTTCTGGTTTTGACCAGAATTTCATCATTTTCACCCAGAACAGTGCCTGACCTTGAGCTGCTCGAGCATGGTGCATTTCTGGACCCAGAGCAATCCTAACCCCATTTGGGGCAGAAATTCCATTTTTTAAAACCGAAATTCCATTTTTTAACCAAAACTCCATAATTTTAAACCAGAATTTCACCGTTTCTGACCAAAATTTCACTGTTTCTGACCAGAATTTTCCTGTTTCTGACCAGAATGTCACCATTTTTGCCCAGAGTGGTGCCTGACCTTGAGGTGCTCCAGCATGGTGCGTTTCTGGGCGAAGAGCAGCGGGCACTGCGGGCAGCGGAAGACGCTGACGCGCTGGGGCAGCAGGTGCTGGTCAAAGTGGGACGAGAGCAGCGGCTTGTGGGTGAACACCGTGTCACACATGGCACACTTGTAAATCATCCTGGGGGGAAAACATGGAAAAATTGGGAGAAATGGCAGAAAGCATGGGAAAATGGAGAAAAAAAACATGGAAAATGGGGAAAAATGTTGGGAAATGGAGAAAAAAACATGGGAGAATGGGGGAAAACATTTTATCCCCAAATCTCCCATCCCCAATTTTTTGTTCTTGAATCTCCTATCTCAAATTTTTATTCCCAAATCTCCCAACCTCTTATCCTCCAATCTCCCAATTTTTTATGCCAATTCTCCAACCTTTTATTCCGAAATCTCCCATCCCAAATCTCCCAATTTTTTATTCCCAAATCTCCCATCCCAAATCTTCCATCCTCAAATCTCCCATCCCAAATCTTCCAATCTCTTATTCCCAAATCTCCCATCCTCAATCTCTTATTCCTAAACCTTTCATCCTCAAATCTCCCAATTTTTTATTCCCAAATCTCCCACCTCAAATCCCCCACCCCATTTTCCCTGCCCAATCCCACCCACGCTCCCTTTGCTCCCGACCCTTTCCACAGAGGGGAACTGGGGAGAATTTGGGAATTCCCTGCAGGGAACTGGGGAGGATTTGGGAATTCCATGCAGGGAACTGGGGAGGGTTTGGAGATTTTGTGCTGGGAATTGGGGAGGATTTTGGAATTCCCTGCAGGGAACTGGGGAGGGTTTGGAGATTTTGTGCTGGGAACTGGGGAGGGTTTGGGAATTCCATGCTGGGAATTGGGGAGGGTTTGGGAATTCTGGGCTGGGAATTGGGGAGGGTTTGGGAATTCTGTGCAGGGAATTGGGGAGGGTTTGGGAATTCTGGGCTGGGAATTGAGGCAGATTTGGGACTTCCATGCAGGGAATTGGGGAGGGTTTGGGAATTCCATGCTGGGAAGTGGGGAGGATTTGGGAATTCTGGGCTGGGAATTGAGGCAGATTAGGGAATTCCATGCAGGAACTGGGGAGGATTTGGGAATTCTGGGCTGGGAACTGAGGCAGATTTGGGAATGCTCACTTGGACTGCTGGTTGCTGAAGCCAGGGTGCTGGGTGTACACGTGGGCGTGGGCGCTGGGCGCGGATTTGAAGGCCATGGGGCAGATGGGGCATTTGTGGAAAACCTCACAGTGAGAGCTCTGGATGTGGGACTTGATGGAATTGACGCCGCCGAACACCACGGAGCAGCTGGGACACCTGGGAAATCCAGAGGGAATGGGGATCAGAAACAAATTCTGGGGAATTCTCAATGGAAATCAGGATCCTAAACCAGTTCTGGGAAATCCCAACCAAAATCCAAACCAGTTCTGGGAAAATCCCAGCGGGAATCGGGATCCAAAGTTCCCAATGGAGAGCAGGATCCCAAACCAGTACTGGGAAATTTCCCACCCAAAATCTGAACCAGTTTTGGGGGAATTCCATCATGGATCAGGAACCCAAACCAGTTCTGGGAAATTCCCAGTGGGAATCAGGATCCAAAGTTCCCAACGGAAAGCAGGATCCCAAATCAGTTATGGGAAATTCCCAACCAAAACCAGGATCCAAACCAGTTCTGGGGAAATTCCATCTGGGATCAGGATCCAAACCAGTTCTGGAAAAATTTCAGCTGGGATCAGTATCCAAACCAGTTCTGGAAAAATTCCAGCTAGGATCAGGATCCAAACCAGTTCTGGGAAATTCCCAATGAAAATAATTTCTGGACGTTCCCATGGTTCCACCACCCTCTCCAACGGCTCCCCTTGGAATTCCTGGAATTGCCAGTGCCTGTACCTGTATCCCACCCTGCGGGAGAAGTGCAGGCAGGAGTCCTTGAGGTGCCCCTCGAAGTTGGCCAGCAGGAAGTTGCCGCCGCACTCGGGGCAGACGTGGGGCGGGCGGCTGCGGTGCATGCGCTGGTGCGCGCTGAAGCTGCAGCGGTTCGACAGGATCATGGGGCACGCCGAGCACACCTGGGGGAGCCCGGGAGAAAGAGATGGAATTTTGGGAATTCTGGGTCACTCAGGGGTCCAAGGATCCCAAAAAGTTCAGGGAGAATTGCACAATTTGAAGCAGCATCGTGAAAATTCGCAAGGGGGATCAGGATCCCAAAACATTTGGGGAAGGTTCCATCAAGGGATGGATCCAGAATGGTTCTGCAATCTTGAAAAATTCCCAACAGGGATCAGGATGGATGGGATGGGATGGGATGGGATGGGATGGGATGGGATGGGATGGGATGGGATGGGATGGGATGGGTGTAATGGCTTTGGATGGAGCATTTGGGAGAAATCCTTCTCCCACCTCCTCCCACCATCTTCCCACTTTCTCCCACTTCTCTCCCACCACCCCCAGTGTTCTCCCATCATCTCCCAACATCTCCCACTTCTCTTCCACCTTCTCCACCACCCTCCTGTCATCTCCCACTTCTTTCCCACCATCTCCCACCACCACCCAGTGTTCTCTCACCATCTCCACTTCTCTCCCACCTTCTCCACTACCTTCCCACCACCCCTCCCATGTTCTCCTACAACCTTCCTACCATCACCCACCAT